>BSXT01000972.1:0-18475 GCA_030267785.1 Phytophthora fragariaefolia | reverse complement strand
AGCGCTACGAAGGAGGTGCTAGCCTACTGGCAGTTCGGCCTTACGGGCGTGCGCTAACTCTTCTCCTTCTTGGCGCTCACGTAGCCCGGGGGCTACTGGCAAGTTCAATTCCTGGACTTCAACATGAAGTTCGCGCTCACCTCCGCCTTCATGTACACCAAGTTGGTGTCACCAACCGAATAGAATGCACGAGCCGTGAATACTCGCCGCTGGGCTGTCCTTCCGCGTTGTCATCGTTGCGTGCTTCGGCAAGTGGCCGGCGGCAATACTCCGCACTAGCAACAGATTTGATTGGCAAAATTAAATGAATTGACGGTATCCAATTGGGTAATATACCGCTTTGTGTGCTGGGATCTCCCATTGGGTTTTTCTTGCACGCTTTGATGTACCCGTCCAACTATTGGTGTATTTTCCTGACTCTTGATGTGTTGGTCCGCCCGTTTGTGTGCTCGTCATGTTTTGGTGTGCTGTTCTACTCTATTGTGTGTTTTTATGGTCCTGTCATCGGAAGGCAGCCGGTGGCAAAAACGTGTAGGATGTCTCGGGCTCTGCTGCAGAGCCCCAGCTCTGCGCCATATTCAAATCGCATTATATGTATGTAATACACTGTAGGAAGTGGCTACGCATACAGTCTCGGAGAGAGAGGACGAACGGAGGCGAGCCGAAGCGAGGTGCCCACGAACAGGGAGGCGGTATTTGTGCTGTTGGGCTCAGCACCGAGCATTCCAGCGAACCGAGCACTGCACTGGTCAGGTGAGATATCTTTTTCTCTCTCTTGCAGGAGTGCAGAGAAGCAAAATTGACAGCAGTTGTGGTTTTACATAAAGCTTCGGGAAGGAATATTTCAATTGTACAATAGTATAAAATAACTTAAGGTTGCGATAAGACTCGAGAAAACAGCGTTGTAAAGCGATGCTGTAAGCGGTACATGCCGTGCTTCGATGTCCTCAACGATGTCTGCGTGGCTCGATGGCATTCGAGATCGGCCCCCAAAGCGTACGGACTGAGGTCCACGCTTACAGTATATAACAGTTTCTACCGCGGTCTGCCTTTTGCGGTATCAGCTTGCTGCTGGTCGTTGAAGCCGGAGCGCCTTCGTGAGTGCAACAACCAGCAATAGTTTGCCACGTGTGTGTACAGCACTGGCGTCCGAAGCCAGATCACCAAGGGGGCCCACACCGAGCCGCTCGATACCGCCGCCGATCCCTGCGTGCTTGCATTGAAAAACCAATGGGCAACTTGGCCGCTGCAGCATCACCCCCAAGACGCGCGACCAACGAAGCAGCAATAACAGAAACGCGCTAAATATTCGGTGCCGCCCATAGGTAAGCAAAGGGCGACGTCGCACTCCTGCTCGAGGTCCAATGCACCAAGTGATGAACCCTCCAACGCCCCGCCAGTCAACCCAAAGCCTGGAGGGGCGAACCGACATCCTTGTGTACATGTAGCAAGTAGCACGACTCGTGCACAGCCACCTGCTTCCGCGTCGTCGTCGATGGACCTCTTCGAGGGAAGTTGATCTGTTGTAGAAGTAGCATGTAGGTGTACACTATAAATGTATACACTGCACATGCACGCGATTCGCGATGACTCCGTGCTGTATGGGTGAGCCTAAGCAGGCGGGCGGCAGGCGGGGAGATTAATATGAAAACAAAAATTGTCCACGACTGGACGCGGGGCTCCAAAACAGCAAGTCTCAGCATTTTCAAAGGGTAAAGAGTTGAAGTGGTTTGACCTATCAGAGAGGTCACATACCAGAGCCTCAGCCTGTTGACCTCATTCTCACTTTCGCAGAGTCAAGTCCACACCACCTTAGCTCACGAACAGCAAAATGATTTGGTTCAAGGTGGTTGTTGCCATTTTGGCGGTGGTCACCAACACACACAATTCAGCTGGTCGGCCAGCACCTACGTTCAGCCAGCAGTCCAGCTCGGCATCGGTCTCTGGCACCGAGTCGATTGCTGAGATCGTCGAGGCTCTATCAGCTTCCGCGTCCGCTTCGGACGACGGGATCGTCTCATTTGCAGGCGTCTTCAGGATGTTGTCTGCCGAGTCGCCGCGATCGAAGTCTTTCACTAAAACTAGAGGACTGAGCTCATCACGTTCATCTTCCGTGGAGGACGTTTCCGTCACAGTGGCTCCGAGCTCGTCTTCCAACTATTCGGCTGTCGTCACCGTTGGATCCGGTGCGTCATACGAAATTGCCACACCGCTCACAGCCAAGAGTTCCGTTGTTCCTGTGTACCGGAACTGGGTCGGCCCTCGATCGGTCCAAGGTGATAGCGCCTGCTGGCGTGAAGCACACATTATGGGCGTGTGTCCGTCGAATTACGACCGCAATGAAGCTACCAACACGTGCTGGACGGAGTGCCCGATCGAATACCCGGTGGAGTGTGGCATGGAGTGCATTCGCCAAAACGACGACTGTGGAAGAGAGGTGCTCTACAAGATTGGCTCTGTTGTCAACGTTGGTCTTAACGGTATCATGGACAACTGGTTTGGCAAGTTTGCCGAGATGGCAAAGGGTATTAGAACTGCAGTCATGTGTTCTTGTATGGTGCTAGGCGAAATCCGTGCACTCAACCGCTATGTTCGCTCCATCGTGGCTGCCGACCCGCAGGCGTCGCAGGACAAAATCATGACGCTGCTCTACCAGTCCAACGCTGTTGTCGTCGAATTGCCCATCACAATTAAGCTGTGCATGGGTGGCAAGGTAACTCGTCAATGGTGGCTTGCGGACCGAATCATGGCAACAACGCAATTCATGCTTTCCCAGATTCTGGCACACGACGACGAACTGGTGACGAGCTGGGATCGCTTCAAAGCCTTCCTCAAGGGAGCCAACTTCACCGCTCCTCCCGAGATGATCACTGAGGGTGAAATTGGATACCTCAAGGACGCGCTGAAGTCCAATTCAAGTTGCGGCCACGACTTGCAAGGACTTGTAGAACGCACGTGGTCTACCGTTGAAGCTCTGCGAGAGCAAAACCCTGACATCACGAAGGACGAACTTCGCGTGAAGATCCAAGATACAGATATTGTCAGGACAGATATCGCTACAGTGACAAGCAATTGCATGGAGCTGCTGATTTCTCAGTCTAACGAGAAGACCGCCTACACGACACGTGACAAGATTCGCAAAACCTTTGGTGTTGTAATTAATGATCTCATCACGACTGGTAAGAGTGACAACGGCACATCTTACAAGGCCCTCGAGTACGCGTACAAGGTGGTAAACCAGGGTCTCAACTTCTGGGTCGTCACAGGTTTCGATATGAGTGGTATCTCGAGTGCCATCTCCGAATATTTTCAGTCTATCTGCGGCCCGACGCAGTTTATTGGTGAGATCGACGACGGCACGCACCCCGACACGCTAGGTCTCAACATGATTCAGAAGGCGTTCAAGAACAGCACCATGTCTTGGACGAAGAAGGGCGATGGTCAGGTGATTCTTAAATTCAACAGCACCGACACCAAGAACGTAACGGTGAATATCATGTCTGGAGGCGACAAGATCGACGAAATCGATGTCGCTGCTGGTGGAACAGCCACATGGAAGGCGACCGTGAAGCAGCTGGGCGGTAAAACGCTGTATTTGGATCGGTGGCGTCCGGGCTTCTTGGGTCTCCCAGGTACTGGAGGAGGTTCTTTGATGCTGTGGGTACCTCACGCAGCTGAAGGTGGCCATTTGGATCTGAATGTCCGGCTGAATGTTAGCTAGATGTCGCGGGACTAGTAGTTCCTCATAATAGAGATAGAAGACGGCTTAGAAGTAGTGAAGTGCTGCTAAATAGACGCACAAGATTTTTAATACTTCGAAGGAGATCATTTTGTATTGCGCTTTCATGCCTGCACCAGCTTTTGAAATACTTTTTCCGGAGGTCTCGACGATTGAAAAAATAGCTATTGTACGTAGTGTTGGGGGAAATGCTTAGCAAGGTATTACCCATATACCGGTAGTAACTCCTTAGCAGCGGTATTACTTTTTTTGGTACATTTGGGGGCAGGAATGTTTCTTTCACGCCAGCCCTTCAACATGAAGATCACACGATCTTCGCGCAGAATTTTCTGGACCGCCTAGTGCACAAACCACCAGTAGCTGTCATTAAAAAACAGACGAAGAACGCTCCCCTGACAGCTACGATCAAGCACATGAAAGCCACCTCGGCCCTCCCCTTCATTCCGTGTGGAGGGAGTTCACGATCACCGTTCCAACGTGGGCCTACCGAGGGAAGCAGCACCCTGATATCGTCTGCAAACACTGCGCCAAGGAACTGCGTCACGCGCAGCCTAAGAAGAGTTTGGCCCCTCACATCGTGCGCCAATCGTGCGCCAATGCACCAAGGTTCCGGATGGAATCCGTGCTATGTTCGCTCCACTTCTCGGGAAGCGGATTCACGAGGTATCACGAGAGGCTGCGTCACCTAAACGTGCTCGGATGGGAGGCTCATAGTTCCAGCCGAGCATTCACGAGCCCGTTAGCAAGAAGGAGAAGAAGGCTTTCCACCAAGCTATCGCTTCAGCATTCTACTCTGCCGGAATTCCTTTTCGAGTAATCGAGAACCCGGCAAAGCGCTTCATTCTCACCCGATATCGACTTGGAATGGCTCTCCCTACCCGCCAAGACCGAGCTACTGAATTGCTCGATAAGCGTACTCTGAGGAGTGGGATAACTTTAAAGTGGTGCTGCAGGGCGAAAGTATCGTCGCAATTGTGTTTGATGGCTGGTCGGATCCCAACAGCGAGAGCATCCTGAACTTCATGGTGGTGTCGCCCTTTATTCGACCATTTTGTTGGTCCTCTATTAGAACTCGAGAAGATCAGCACACCGGACGATACATGGCTTCTGCGCTGACTAATGTAATCGGTGAGGTTGAGAATGCCGTTGCCATATTAAGTGCATGCGAGGAATGACGAAGGAGGATCTCGATGCTTACGTCGACGGATTTATGTGGAGGTCTTGGTCTTTCCTCCAGGCAGAGTGTACATGAACGGGCTAGTTCAGGCTATAATTGACAACAGTAATAACAACTCATTTCTGGTTTCGCTCCGTCCCGCAATAAGTGGTGAAGTACCGTGGTGGTGGTGGGGGGGGGGGGGGTCTACCTGGGGAGAGCCCCAGCTGTAGCTTCAATTGCCCACGCACCACTGCTATGCGCACCAGTTCATCCGATCCAGAGCTTCCAACTCAAGCGTACTCCAGACCGAACGTCATCTGCGTCAGGTCGTTTGTGCCGAGCGAGAAGGACTCCGCCCCCTCGACCAACTTGCCGGCCTGCTGCGCGCCGCGCGGTAACGAGATCATCGTGCCCACCTTGTAGTCGAACGACTTGCTGCGTGCCGATCACGTACTGCACCACCCTCATAACCAGCTTCACCTGGTTCTCCAGCTCCGCGAACGAGCCCACCAGCAGGATCATGATATGCAGGTCCATCTAGATGCCCTCGCTCGCCACCTTCACGGCCGCCTCGGCGATGGCCTTTGCTTGCATCTCCGTGATGCCCGGGTGTACGATGCCCACGTATACCCATCACCGCGTTCGCCTCCTTCAGCCTGGCCAGCTGCGATTGCACCGTCGCCTTGCTCACCTTCATTTCCTGTACCAGCGTCGTGCACAGCTCCTCAAGCACACTATCGTCGTGCGTCAAACGGTTCATGAAGCGGAAGGTGCTCTCGAATTCGCTCTGCCGGAACGTGCACAGCGCGACTTGCTGCGCCGGGGAGCCTAGATCCACCGGGCCGATCATGCGATGCATCACGGCGATATGCTGCGCCGAGCCGAAGAACTTGTGCTCTGCTCGCGTCAGATCGATGCCCTGCGCGCCGTGCGCACGAGCCTCGCGGGCATCCTCGGCGTATCGGCGCTCGTGAACACCCCCACGCGGTGGTACACGTCCACTAACTTCATGAACTGCGCCAGCTCACCGCACATCGCAGCCTTCGGCAGCGCCTGCTCGCCCTTGATCATCTCACCAGAAATGCCGCTCACGCTGATCTAGTCGTCCTCGTGCAGCACCACCTCCGCATCACCCGGCATGTACGCGCGGATCGTCTTGGTGTTTGAGTCGATGATCAGCTCGCCACAGCCGCAGACACCCGGCTTGCCCAGCCGCAAGACGTCAGGATCCGCTCGGCCGCGTGCATGCCGCCCACGTCCTCAGCTCGCGTATCAAGCGCTCGTCGCGTGCGAAACACGCCGCCGTGAACACGATCGTGCCCACGACTGCGCCCTGCGACGCTGGCAGTGTTGATTGGAGAGCACTTGAGGGCGGAGATGCAAAAGGGAAAGTGAAGTTCATTTACTTAGTTCTTGTTGGACCTGTACAGCTTCACGTCGGACACCACGTCCAATTTGATTCACGCTGGGCACCACGTCCAATTCGACGTGGGATCAGATGCCTTGAGTGCCCGCGGGGGCCTGGCTTGCTAATCGTCCCACTGTGAGTAGGCAGCATCCACTTTCAACACTCCTTCCCAGGCCATCGTGCTCACTCGTCTTCGATCAGCCCAACAGCTTCCCGTAATTCACGAATCCGTGGTACGGGCAAAGCCTTCGTCATGAAGTCAGCCAGCATCGCCTCGCTCGCAACATACTTGGGCACGACAATCCCCTTGGCAGTGTAGTCGCGCATGAACTTGAGACACACGTCCACGTGCTGTGCCTTCGCGGAACTTGACACGCTCTCGATCTGCACAATGGCGGCCTGGTTGTCGATCAGCATCCGCATCGGCAGCTCCTCGCCGACTTCGAGCTCATTCATGAGCTCGCGTATCCCAAGCAACTCCTGGCCTCCGACAGATGCCGCAACGAACTCAGCTTCAGTAGTAGAGAGCGCCACGGATGACTGCTTCTTGCACAACCATCCGATCGTCATGCCGTTGAGCTGGATAATTGCGGCGCTCACGGACTTCCTGTCGTCCTTGTTGCCCGCGAAATTAACGTCGGTATAGCACTGAGCCTGAACCGGAAGGTTGCGCAGACCACCTCCGCCCATGAGCAGCTTCAGTTTGCGCGTGCCACTCAAGTACCTAGCAATCCTCTTCGCAAGCTTCCAATCCGCCATCGTCGGTGCGTGAGAACGGCGTGTCGCGCAATGGACAGCGAACATAATGTCAGGACGCGTGCACCTTGCGATCCACAGTAGACTACCCACCAGAGACTGGAAGTAAGCGATAGTCGGTGTCAATAGTACCAGCTCCTTCAACGCCAAGGGCGGTAGTACTTCCAGCACATCCGTCGAGCTTGGCTCTTCACTCCCGATGGGAGCAAGCACCGAGTTGGCCTGCCCCAGGCCGAATCGCGTCAGGAGCTCCACGATACTCGTCTCTTGATCAAATAGGTAGCCACTGTCAGCACTGTACTGCACTCACATCCCGAGGAAGGTACTGGCGAGCCCGAGATCCTTGAGGTCGAGGGTGATCATGTCCATAAAGAACCTGTTCACACTGGATTCGTCCGTTCAGGTCACAAGTAAGTCGTCGACGTAGGTGCCCACGATCGTGACGCCCGCCTTGTCCAACTTGTAGTAGATGCATGCGTCGGTCATGCACTGCGTGAAACCAAGCTGGATCAGTGCCTTGTGCAAATGCAGGTGCCATAGTCGACCAGCTTGCTTGAGCCCGTACAAGCTACGCTCAAGTTTCAGCGCGAGCTCCTTCACACTAGCGACATCAAGTTCATTGAGCTGATCAGCGCTCACCTTCATACCATCGGGAATGAACAGCAGAATCTCGACACCTTCTTCTACGGTGGCCTTCACGTATGCGTCGGGAACGTCGCCGTGGCTAGTAGGTACACGACAAACGTGAGCGAGAGCTAAGATCACCTTCGCGCTCGTCATGTCCATTACCGCGGCGAAGACCAGATGGTAGTTCACGCCCAATACTTGCTCGTCGCCACAGGCAACGAGACGCGCCTTGTATCTCTCGATTTTCCAGGCTCCGTTTCGTTTCTTTTTGTACACCCACTTCGAGTGTAAACGCGCACCTCTGCTTGGACATTTCACCAGTGTCCATGCAACATTTTCTTCCAGTGCGCGAAGTTCTTCTTGCTCAGCGGCCGTCCATTGTGCGCTGTCGACGCTCTTTCGCGCGTGGTGGTAGTTCTTCGGGTCCGGCTCCGTCGAGTCACAGCTCGCTTCTTCGACCTCGGTGCCAGTCACAGCTGCTGTCAGCACGTCAAGAGATCTCGGTAGTCCGACCACTACATCGCCGTCTGCCTCGGCTTGTCGTCGTGACTTTTTCCGCTTGCGACGCGACCGATGAACTGCAGGCACTTGTTGTGGCGTATTAGGTCCTGTTTCCGCCTCCACGGAGCTCGCCTCATCTGGCGAAGGGGGTTCACGATCCGGAGCTGCGGGCACCACCGTCTCCGTGGTACATTGATCCACTTCGCCGCCCTTCAACGACTCGAGGTTCTGAACGTGCCTTGTGACGATGACCTTGTGCTCACTAGGGATATACACCTTGAAACCCTTGGTGCTGGCGTCCCTGCCGATCACGTGAGCCATTTGGGCGCGTTTAGCCATGGAGCTCTTACCAGGATCACGAAACGCTGTGCACTTGGACCCGAAGACCACGATGTCGCTCAGTCGGGGCTGACGACCCGTTAG
The DNA here is from genome assembly GCA_030267785.1 of Phytophthora fragariaefolia. Lineage (NCBI taxonomy): Eukaryota > Oomycota > Peronosporomycetes > Peronosporales > Peronosporaceae > Phytophthora > Phytophthora fragariaefolia. The sequence goes on along the minus strand of BSXT01000972.1, from coordinate 9,862 downwards.
CACCTCGAGTGGCGACTTCTTGCCCTCGTTCGCACGTGTTGGGCTTCGGTTCAAGATGTACGTCGCGTACTCAACCGCGTCGCCCCAGAAGCTCAGTGGCAGCCCTGACCCGAAGATCATGCAACGAACCATATTAAGCACTGTGCGGTGCATGCGTTCCGCCTTACCGTTTGCAGCCTGGTTGCTGACCTCGGACACTTGTCTTGTGATGCCGTTTTCCTTGCAGAACAGGTCGACATTGCGGTATTCGCCGCCGCCGCCGGTGCGGAGGATGTGAACGGAGCATCCAAACTCCTTCTCGAACTGGACCAGGAAGTCGCGGAACTTCTTGACAGCTTCGTCCTTCTTTTTGGCGAGGAGCACGCGGCAGTAGTAGATTTGTGGTCGACGAAATTGACCAGATACCGGTTACCCAAGCGACCGAGTGGGGTCATTGGCCCCTTCAGGTCGCTGCAGATCACGGCGCCGACTTGGTGGATCGGAGCGTGCTCGCCGCTGTCCATCTTCGGCTGCCGCGCTCGAGTTTGCTTACCTTGGGCGCGGACGGCGCAGTTGCTGCGCGTCCGGTCCGTGATCTCGATCCCAGAGTCACTATTCTTGGCAATCAGCTCGATGGTGTCGTAGGCCGATGCCCTAGACGAGCATGGAAGCCTATAAGCGAATCCCGCTGCACACCAGGAGCGCTCTCGCCCTCATTCATGACATTCATCAAGAGCTGGTCCATCCGTTCAGGAGTGGTAACCGCTCCACCGGGGCAAGCCACGAGCACGTTACTCAACAAGTCCACGTAGCAGATCGTGTCGGTGCCTTTCGCCAGCGCCCATTGGTCGCCCCGCTCCTTCTAAGCACAGCCACGAGCCATCAGGCGACCGTATGAGATGAGGTTCTGCACCAGTTTCGACGCATAGTAGACATCAGTCAGAACTACGTCGCGCGCCACACCATCGACTACAGCACGGAGAGTTACCTTGCCTTTCTTGAGGATATCCATCCGCTTGCCGTCCGGCATCACGCAGCTGCTCTCGTCTTTGCAAGCGACCACATTTCTGAGCAATGCGAAGTCGTTGGTGAGATGGCGGCTGGCGCCACTATCGAGAATCCAGCTGCCGGGCGCAACAGTCAGGCTCGGCTCGCCAGCAACCAGTGAGAAAGCGATAGGTTCCACCGTCTTTGCCCCATCACTGTCAGTGTTGAGCTGCGGGCAGTTCAACTTGAGGTGGCCGACCTCATTGCACTTGAAGCATTTTCGCATGTCCTTCTTTGATTCGGACGCCGTGCCGACGGCCATCGCGCCGAACAACTCCTTTTCGAAGCTCTTGGGGAACTTGTCCTCGTCGGACATTATCTGGGCCCACACGATCAACTCATTTGCCTGCTGCAGAGGGTCCGGACGGTTCATGTCGACCTTCGCCATCATTGCGTGACGCAGGTCAGGCTCAGTGTACTTAACGATGTTCTCCAGCACCAACGCTGGTGATGCGTTCGTGGCCGCCATCAGCGCGTTAAGATATAAGAAATGATCGTTCCACGACCTCGAGGATTCCTCCCTCTGGCCAAAGAGCCGCATGCCCTGCTGGGTCTAGATGTGACGCCGGAAGGACATGTGCATCTGCTCCATGACGTACCACAACGTCGGCTGTGTGTTCCACCACCGCATGATGTGCTGTTGGAAGAACAGTTCAGCCTTGCCGCGCAGGTGTTGGCCGAACTTGTTCACCTTGAACCTCTCTGGCCACTCGTATCCGCAAGCAATCTCGGCCATCTCGACCTGCTCGATAAAGAGCAACGGCCACTGCTCGAAGCCGCTACCCAGGCTCTTGTAGACTTCGTTCCCTTCGAAGTTGGGGAGGGAGATCTTGGCGTCTTTCGCACTCGGCACCTTCTCGGGCCCCATCACAGCCACAGGGTCCGGCCGGTATTGTTGGTACTGTAGCATCGATGGCTGCGGGGGCTGCGGTACGGGCGCAGGCGTGTACACTCCGGCGAAACCGCCGGGTATGGGTGCACCATGACCGAACTGCCCCCCCCCAACCTCATCCATCCACATCCGCTGCAAGCCCAGGCTGCCGCCCTGCTCGAGCGCCTACCGATAGACGCTGTGCCTGAGTCTATCCGGCGTCACGGCCGGAGCTTGGACCCTTGCTATCGATCGTGCACCTACCACTCTAGCAGATTCACCTTCTCCACCAGGCCCTTGATGAGCTGCGTTAGGTCGGCCATCCCAGGAGCGACCTTCCCTTCTTCACAGCCGCTCCTACCGCGAGCGGCACCAGTAGTATGCGTCGGCTGCGCGTCAGCCGAGTCCGTCGCAGGCTATGGGTCGCCTAAGGTCGTCGTTTGTTTAGCGTCGACCGCGAGGTTGCTGCTTCCACTTGGGCTCCTAACCTGTTGATTGGAGTGCACTTGAAGGAGGAGATGCAAAAGGGAAAGTCAAGTTCTTTTACTTAGTTCTTGTTGAACTTGCACAGCTTCACGTCGGACACCACGTCCAATTTGATTCACGCTGGGCACCACGTCCAATTCGACGTGGGATCAGATGCCTTGAGTGCCCGCGGGGGCCTGGCTTGCTAATCGTCCCACTGTGAGTAGGCAGTATCCACTTCCAACATGCAGACCACTACACAGGACGTCCTTCTGCTACTCCATCTCGTCGGCGAAGCTCGGGTGTAGCAGCTGATACAGGTGCCGCGGCTCCACCAGCGCCATGGCTCCTCCTCCGTGATCAGCTTGTCCTAGCACATGTACACGGCGATCGTCAGCGCTTCGGGGCCCATGCCCTTACCGTTACGCGTCTACACAAAGAAGCGCACACCGCCCTGCACCGTGAACTCCGCGTCCTTCACGTCCTTGAAGTGCGTTTGCGGCGTGTGTACGTTCTCGTCAAGCTGCTTATACACGCTCGTCATCTTCTGCGCCAGCTCCGAACAGGTCTGCGGCGTGTGGCTGCCCGCCATAAGGTCCTCGCCCTGCCCATTTAGCAGGATCTCGCCGTACAGCATGTTCTCGCCGTTGACCGGGTTGCACGTGAGCAGCACGCCCGTGCACGACTGGTCGTTGATGTTGCCGTGCACCATGGCCTGCATGTTCTCGGTCGTACCCTTTAGGCCCGTGATCTTATTGATCTCGTGGTACTTGACAGCACGCGGGATGTTCCACGAGCGGAACACGGCCTCAATGCCCATGCGTGTTTTCTCCCACGGGTCCGACAGGAACGAGTGCTTCTTGTACACGTCCTTGTACTTGTGCACCAGCTCCTTCAGGTCGCTGACCGTCAGCTCCATGTTGAAGGTCACGTGGTGCGCCTTCTTCATGGCCGACTGCTGCTCCACCTCGAAGTTGTCGTGCGGTACCTCCAGCACCACGTTGCCAACATCTGCGGCATGGGACCGTCGTACGTGAAGCGCTTGCTCGTCACGCTTTTGGTGATATTGTCGTTTAGTCTCAGTTTCAACACCATGTTCGTCATGCTGGGCAACGAGATGGCCGCGCCAACGCGTACCGACACCAACAGCGGCTTCGTCGCGTCAACCCATCCACCGCGTAGATTTCCTGGGACACCGGTCAGGATGGTCGGCGCGTCCAAGCCGTTGCACGTCAGCTGGCACAGGTTGACGCTCCTGCCGCCGCTGTCTTGCTGCCGGTGCTTGGTGTCAGTTGTAAAATGATATATTTGTATTTTGTACCTAATAATTACAATAGTAGAAACGGGATTACCGTTCGGTAATAGTAGCCCCCCTCATTACCGCTCGGTAGTTATTAGGGGTTAATCCCATGGAAATTAACAACACTAATTGTAAGGATGAATATCGAATATCGTGACGGTGCCGACATATAATTTTTACTTCGTTTTAGTAGAGGCAGGATGGTCGTGACGACCGCTTATTGACCAATGAAGTCGACAGACACTCCAAACTTGACAAATCAACTTCAAATTTTCAATATTTAAAATTATTCATAATTAATACACCATTTGACCTTTTGTGTTGAAAATAAATTTGAAAGAGTATCTGAATTATTATTATTTGATTTTTTGCATATTTAAAAGCTCTGATTGGGATATCACAATTTAATAATTTTTCAACAGCTAAAACATATGCATGTTCTTGACATAATCTAATCTATCAAATCAAGGGTAACTTGATGCCGACGCTGTGCCGATGTATAATGTATGCACCGAGGTGAAAATATGCTGGGCGCCAACACGAACCACAAGTTCACTTCAGATCACTTAAATATTCGCTCTCTTGCCGACAAAACACTCGAACTCCCTATGAGCCTCGAAGACCTTGCACCAGCCAACTCCCAGCGCGCTCTTCAAACTGCTATCAACGCTTTTGGGCGCTTTGTTGTGGCGGAAGACGTCTCCATTGCCTTCATCGCTGCCACTCTCGTGGGAGATGCGAGCGGGGCAGTGATTGTGAAGCTGATGGATCGCTTCGGCGTTCACTTGGCCTTCATGGAGGGACGCGTGGGAAAGCCACTGGCCAAGAACTCCGTCATGAGCTACTTCCGGCATATGAAAAACTGGTTGCTCGACACATATCCGGTTCACCGAGCTACCATCGAGAAGAAGTTGCTCAAGATGGGGCAGACGCTCGAGCGCCACTTCCTGAATCGAGTGGATGGGGGCATGGTCAAGAAGGCACCCGCATGCACGAAGGAGTATCTACGTATTCTCATGGACGAACCCTACCACGATGCTTGCAGCTCCAAGGACTATCAAGATGCTGCATTATTGGCTTTAATGTGGTACGCGTTTGGCCGGGCGTCTGACCTCGGATTCGTGGTGAAGGGAAACCTATCGGTTAGTGCTGATGGTGTTGTGTTCGTTCGGCTCATTCGGGTGAAGACAGCTGAAGAACAAGGTATATCCCTCTTCCCGGACAAGGACAACTTCATCACATGTCCTTTACATGCTATTGCGATGGCGCTGGTGATGCAAGATGCACCATGTTCTCAGTTGCTTGACCATCCGCATCTCGCCGCAAGCAGCTACGAGCATATGAACGCCCCTGTCGACATCCCACTCGCTGAAGCTCTTGTTGCATGCGAAGACATCGATGAACCAAGTGAACCGCCTAAGAAGATGCGAAAGCAAACAGAAGGCAACATGAAGATCCACGCCTATGTGAACCGCGTGGTCAAGACCGCCTCAGCTGTTCAAGCAAAAGCGAAACAAACAGCAAACTTGACGTCTCACTCGTCCCGACGCGGCGGAGCTCAACACGCGAATAGTGACCCATTGCTCAGTGCTCAATGGATTTTCGATCGAGGTTCCTGGAACATGACGGCTACTAACAAGGCTTTCACTTACGTTTTCAACACTACCAGTGAAGACCAGAAGGTGGCGCGTGTTCTTAGCGGTTGGGATTTGAGCATACCTACGCTCTCCTGGTTTGATTCCGCTAGCCGACAGAATGCAATCCAACTGGGCAATCTTCTATTTCAGCCCAGTGTCTGCACTCAAGACCCCGAGAAAAAGATAAATGCGCGCGTTGCTGAAGTTCTCACTGCTTCGGTGATCCAGCACTTTCCTGAAGTGTTGGATCGTTATCCAATGTGTCCACACGCTTCTCGGATACGTGAATGTCTGATGACGTTGGGGTTATCGAAAGCGCAAGTACTAGCGTGGAGCTCTGAACCGCAAGGCAAAGTTACACAACAGGATCTAGAGGAGGCTCATGGCAACGGTGAGGGATTACAAGAGAAGAAAAGCTGATCAATCACCAAAATTGCATCATCGGGGAGCTAATAGCCATGAACCGGGCCTTAACAGAGCGAGTAGGCCGCCTGGAGCGTCGGGACGATGTCAGGGTGACGCAGCCTCAAACCGGCATGGTTCAGCGGTGACACCCCAAACATCTTGTGCCGATACAACTTCTGCGCCAAAATCGTGTGGGAGCAAAGCTCTTCCCAAGGGACCTGCGACAATTTGGTTTGAGTGGTATGCAAAAACTCCTCGAATGTGGGATGTGTGCTCAGATCGGCAGAAGAAGTCTGCATAGAAGCACTCCGTCAACTAATATGAAGCTCTTCTTACCGAATGGATTTGAGCTGGACCCGTCGGTGCCTGAATATGGTGACCTAGGTCTGCGTACCGGTATTGAGGCTGAAGCTCAACTGAACAAGTTTTTCGTAGAGAATGGAATCAAGAGCAAGAACGGATCGGCTGTACTCAAGCAACTGCGCAAGTTTTACCGAGAGAGTAAGCTCGACTCTCTCATAGACGCGTATCGTGCTCGTGTTGCCCTGAACGGCGTGACGGGCCCAGCCCCACGACATACGCAGGAGCTGTTTACACGAAAGTAACAGCTAAATAGATTGTTCTGTCATTACAAAATGGAATCCCTCTGGCACATCCCAGTCATTTGTTGTATTAACTTGCTTGCTTATATTATCTACACCATGTACTACTTGCACTAGTAGCCTCGATAGATCTGAACTGTTCACCCTTGTTGAACTATATTTTTATTTTATAGATTTAACTCCCACTACCGCCTAAATAATAGTCCACCACTCAAAATCTTTACTGAGCCACTTTGTACCGTAAAAATAGAGAGCGGGCCTTTTTGAATGAATATTTATGATAATGCAGAGGCTTCCAGTAAAACAACGGTTTTGACTAAAGTAAGGTTTTAGTTTTGGTTGTTAATCGGTTCTACGGCGTAAACACAGCCCAACTCAACAAAACCGTGGCGTAGTCCATCCTCGGAACTTGGCTTGTAGACGAGCTCGTCCGAGTCAATGACGCAATACTTGTCGCCCACCGCTGCGCGAGCGATGCAATGCCATGTGCCCTCTTCCTGGCCCGAAGGTCTACCTACAATCACGAGATGCTTAAACGTAGATCTCGGTATCTTCCTAAACCACTTAGCCGACTTGCAGTTGAACGTGTTTGTACTATTTATGTACCGCAGTTGATAGCCCTTGGCGCGAAGGGCTTCATGTAGCGCTTGCATGGAGTACGCCCCGTACCTCTCATCACCGTGGGGGCTGGCCCTTCTTCCTCCCGCGCAGCCGCATTAAGGCGCCTCACGATCGGTGCCAATTCCTCGACGGTTAAAAAAACCGTGGGATTGTACCACGTTGTTGACTGAGTACAATCCACAGAGAGAATCTCCCGGTTATACCGCACTGATTCTCACAGATTGGACCTCCCCTCGTCCGTCTACCCATAATAGTTTGCATCTCTGTCTACCGGAAAATACCGGGGTTGTCTAGCAGATCGCCGGACGTAGGGAAAGACGCGCACTAAAAACCCTCCCCACTCTTACTTTGCCCCGACTGTGAATTGCTAGCAGAACGCCGGCGGAGTGAGAGCAAAAGCAAAAGTGAGACGGATGTTACTGATGCATCGAAGGCGATCAATGCTCACCATTCATGCTAGCTGTTATAATTGCAATGCAGAACGCCCAGATGCACTATTGGCATTTGAGAAATGCATTAGCTTTGACTAGGTTACGCAAAAGTAACGCTGCTTTTATACATGCACGGGGTAGTTACAACGCTGGTGACAAACCCGCAGCTGCAATCCAGGATTGATTCTGGTGCCGCATTGCTATGCAGCTGGATTCCGGCTGGGCATCCAGCTGGGCAACCAGATCATGATGGTATTTTTATGGTTTTTTAGCCAATAATGGCTTGTAGGCACGCCGTCGGCGGATGTCGGCACCGTCACGCTATGGTCAGTTATTAGGTCATTACTTTAAATCCAATATTATAAAGTATCGGTTGTATTCAATTACTACGCGACGACGATTGAAGTGGTGATGTTGGTGGTAGATTAACAACTGAGCTAGTTATTGGGGCGAAGCCCCCTATAATCAGTTTGCATCAAGCATTTTTTCACCCTGTTTTACTGCTTCATGTACCCTTTTTACAGAGGACATTTACAAAGTTTGGAAATAGGTTAGGGGAAAATACGGTAACACTAGACCCCCCCACAAAACCTCGACCGCCCCCAATGGGTGATTTTAGACTCAAGTAAAAAAAGAAAAGCCATGATTTTCTTTTTTATCCAATGAGCGCTCGTTTACGTATTGTTGGTCAGCACGCAATGCTGTTGCGCAGGCTCTCGTGCCCATGTTGTTATAGCAGCCGAGTGGAAACTAGTTGGCAGAACCGCTACACCCTCAAGCAGAGGCGGTAAGCGCTTAAGCGGTTGCAGTGGACGGATGTAAACCCACCGCTCGGGCGCTTAATATTCCGTTTGGTATAATTAAGGTTCTAAAAAGCGATTCCCAAACCACTAATAGTGATGGTGTTGCTGCATTAAAAAACACGCGTTGTACCCTTTTTTGTGATTTATCTTGGGTTTGTATCCGTTTTGTAATTTAGTGGGTGTGTGAACCATTATTTTAACCAATTGTAGCTGAGACTGCAGAGGGGTTGAGTTTTTCTGTCGTCTTCCTTTTCTGTAACTGTCTTGAAAATACAACCCGAGGAGGGTCTAGTTTCACCGTCGTTGCCTATATATCATGAGTCATTCCGGGATAGTTTCAAGCAAATTTACCCCTTTATAGTGACTTCAAGATCCTGGTGTCGGACCCTTCAAATAGGAATGGGCGAAAGTAACCTGATTGGAGGGACCAAAACGTCCTTAAACTGGGGGTGATGTTTATGGAACCCTGGAGGGTCGCGTTTCTATCAGCACGTGACGGATTACGCAACTAGTAGTGCTTTATGCTGGAGAAAATGATAATAACACACAAACAGATTATTTTACTGGCCGTAACAGTTTGTACCAAAATACGAGGTCAGATTCGACAAGGAAGATGGTGACTTTTCATAGGTGATAGTTAGATATAAGACTAACTCGCGACCTTAGAATTCGATTTTGAGGTCAGATTTGACAAATTCTGCGGTGTTTGGAGCTACACCCATCTAAAACCTCGCTCTCCGCACCAAAAAAGTTTGGGGAAAGGGCTCCATTAGGGCTAACCGATTATTAACCCCTCTAGCCCCGCCGCCTGTATTATTCATGTAGCGGGGCTACACGTTCGGTCAACCTCCACATTAGTGCAACACCCACTAATGGATACATTCGGGTGGGCTACATTGCAGTGTGACCACCATTCATAGCAGGAAGAAATACTATTGGCAGAAAGCAATAGATGTCTGCCAATAAGGAACATGTATTAGGATAGAGATTCTGCCAACCACTCGTTGGCAGATCCTCTCTTCATAGATATCAGTTTTAGGAGGCAAGGCCAAAGTTAACATTCAAATTCTGTTCTCATTTTCTACCAAAAGGTTCTTTATTTAGATTTAACTATATTACGGAGATAAGTATACTTAATTTAATATAAATACACCTACCCTTCCTCCTACACGTCGCGCACACGTGTAAGCCATAGTAGTGAACTAAGTAAGACCACTACACCTGGTAACACTTTGTAGTCCGTCCAGCGACCGACTAACAACACGTTCGTATGGAATACGAATGCGGGGCTGAGAACCTGCCTGTGGACGCGAACATAACCACTGGTAGCCCGAACGCGGCTGCAACGCATGTTGCACGCGAAGACTGTCCCCACCTGGCGGATCCAGAGTTGGATGCGCTCCAACGCCTGGCGACAGTCATTGTAGAAGCTGCGGTAGCGACGATGTTGCGTACGCTATCGCCGACAGAGCAACACGGAGTTGCTCTGGGGTTCACCATGAAGGAGCAGCGCGAGGTTGCTGCTCGCGCTACGGTGTCGACCCCGTCCACACCGCGCGTGGAGTCATTGAAACTCCACGTGAACAGCTACGTTAGAAGAGAGGGCGAGCCTCTCCTCCGTTGGCTTGTCGAAGTCGACACTGCCATCACGGCTCGACGTATCGTCGACCCGCTGTCGAAGGTTGCGTTCGCCATGTCATG
>BSXT01000971.1:0-17307 GCA_030267785.1 Phytophthora fragariaefolia | reverse complement strand
CGAGTCAGCTGAGCTGTTCCTCGACCTGGTGTTCCGACACCACGGTCTGCCGGAGTCCATCGTGTCGGATCGCGATCCTCGCTTCACATCCGCGTTCTGGACGCGGCTGTTCGCGTTGTTGGGTACACGCCTATTCATGTCCACGGCGGCCCATCCAGAGACGGATGGGCAAACGGAGCTTGTGAATCGCGTCCTTGAGGACGTGTTGCGCAGCTACGCGACGTCTTTCCCTTCCTGGAGCTCATTTTTACCTATGGCCAAGTTCGCGTTGAACAACGCGACTCACGCGTCGACGGGCCTGACGCCGTTCTTCGTCAACAACGCGCGGCACCCGCGCGTTCCGGCTCTACTCGCCGTCCGAAGTTTTAATCCGCCCGCGGTCTCCACTCTTGGTGGGGGAGGAAGGGCACCGACGCCACAGTCGGTGCAGTCGTCGAGTGATCCCCCGTCCGATGAGCCCCATCAAGAAACAGCATCCGAGGCCCATGTGGTCGAGGGCCACTCCCTCCATGGCGTGGCGTACGAGGAGCTCACTGCAGTCGACGCGGCGATGCCCGCCGCGTCCACCGTTACCAACTTCGCCCCGAAGCCAACTCCGACGCCGATTGACTCCGCGACCGTGTCCGAGCTCCTGCTACACCGCCAAGCCGTCTCGCGTTATGTGCGTGACGCGCTTCAGGCCGCTGCTGATCAGCAGAAGGCGAACGTAGATCGGCGGGGCCGGAAGAACATGCTGTCAATCCGGCGAGGCGACAGAGTACTCCTTTCCACGGATGGCATCCAAGGCAGCGCTGTGACGAACTTGGGTGCGAATAAACTAGCACCACATTTCATTGGACCGTTCAAGATCTTAAAAGTTATTGGTGACGCCTACACACTCGACATTCCTACATCTATGCGACTGCACCCGACATTCTATGTCGGGCGCCTCAAGCCGTATGTCCCTGCGACGATCCCTGCGCTGGCGGCTGATCGGTTGCAGCCAGCGCGCCCGCAGTCACCGCGTCCACAGTCGCCGCATCCGCAGCCGGCGCGTCCGCAGCCGGCGCGTAGTCTAAGCGTCCCTACTGACGACGTTGATGCCGCGTCAGCCCGAGCCCTCGCCCCTCACGCGAGGGCGTGGCCGAGCGAGGTCCCCCGCAGACAAGACTCTCCAGATCACGAAGCCACTCCATCATCTCACGTCGTCCCTGCTCCAACCGGGCCGCGGCGGCTTCAGCGGCCGCGGCACGCTGGCGCGCAGACTCGGCGAGGTTCTGAGCTTCCATCGCGTCATCCCTCGCTTGGTCCGTCTCCATTATCGTTAGCCGATATTGCTCGGGCGTTAGCCGCTCCGAGGCACCAGCCGGCTCGGAGCCAAGCGGCGTCGGGCGCTCCGAGGCAACGCTAATCTCGGAGCCAAGCGACAACGCGCCAACCCCAGTACCAGCGTGATGGGCCCCCGCCGCTGGTGGATGCCTCGGGGGCACGCCGATGGATCGTGGAGCGCTTGGTTGATCACGATGTCCGCGCCAACCGCGAGGCTCCTCCTCGCGGTACCCCGAGTGCCACGAATAATCGCGCGTCCCGACATCAGCTCCGCGAGAAACATTATCGTGTCCGCTGGCTTGGTTATTCACCGGCTGAAGATACGTGGGAGCCGCGTAGCCGCCTTCTCCAAGATGTCCCCGATCTCGTGAACGATTATGAAGCCTCGCTCGCCCCGGTGAGCGCGAGCGACTACGCGACCTCGCTCGCGCTGGTGAACGCGAACGACTGCGACGCCATGACACATGCCCAGGACTCCGCGATCGGCTGCGAGTGCGCATCCGCTCGCGGGTCTCCCGACGTCCGCCACCCCGAATCGCCGCAACCTCAAGATCTTTGCGAGCACGCTCGAAACGACCGATCCAGCGACGTTCATCATCGCTCAGCAGCCACTGCATCAGTTGGCGCTCCCATTCCTCTCGCGTTGGCCGGCTGCGATTCTGGCACTTGGAGCAACCTTCCACCAAGTGCACGTAACACAAGCGCCACTCTCACTCCGCCATCTCGCACACGCGCACACGAAGATCCCCAATAGCGCGTGTGCTGCGGGTAGCCTCACGATCTTCGAGCCACGACGCGAAGGATAGGCCTTCGCGTCCAGCGGCGTTCCAGCGGCGGATGAATGCATACCACGAGCGCAGCAGCGCGTCCTGTGTGTACGCGTTGTTCGTCCTCTTCCCCCGGATCTGCCGATAGCGCGTGAAATACTCCTTCACGGCGTCCAAGTTCTCCGCTCCCTCGGCACCGCTCAGGTCGTACAGCGGTTTCAAGTCCTTCTCCATGACGTGGTACGCTGAAGGTCTGGCGCTCCCGGTGCCGGACTCGCTTGTCGACATGGTGTTCTGCGGAATGGGCACGCAGTGTCTCCACTGCGTGCGACCGTTGCCCAGCTCGCTCTCTCAATCACTTTCTCGCTGCGACAGCACTCAACGTGGGTAAGTGCAACTTTGAGAGGGGGATAGTGTAACGGACTGATACAGAGAGTTACATAAGTAGGTAGGTTACATATGGATACATACACAAAAGTAGGTACAGGCACACGGCTAGCGTGTGCCCCGTTGTCATTGCCGGATTGGATGAAAGTGGGGGGCCAGACCCCTTTCAGCCAATCAGGCATCGACTTAGATTTGAGTGGTTCACAAGAAGACGGATGGCCGCCGCCTCCGTCCCAAAAATAAACAGAGTTGATTTTACCCGGAACCCGACACTTGGTTTTATTATTAAAGCTTCCTCCTGCAACTACACTGTACGCTAGTAACGGTACCTCGTACCCCGTTTCAATTCCTAGGTTACGTCGCCGAAAATCCTTCCCCGATTAGAGCTGATCGGATAGGCACACAAGAGAGCACGCTTGGTAGGCTGCACCTACACTTCGTCCGGGTATTCAGGTACCTTTCGACAAGTGTTTGCTTAGGTGTCCTAGCGACACTAGAGACATAGCATCCGCATTCCCACCAACCCTCCTACCTTCATGGTCAACGCTGCCCGGCCGGATGGCCCGTACTGGGGTCGTTCTCCGCCGCCGCGCACGGGCTCCTGTCTGACGCCTCGCCTGCCATTGCTATCACGACGCCCCGCGCTACCGCCCCGTAATCGTTCCATAAAGTCATCTGATTCCCCATCCGCGATAGGATTCGCACAGATAGTACGGTAGACTGCGTGCGCCTTAACGAGCGGCAACATTTGTTGCTCGGTAAACTTGAAAAGGCGACGGAAGTATGCCGGCTGAACTTGAATAGTAGCTAACAGGTCTTCATGCGACGCGTAGGCGAGAACAACACGGGCAACGAACTCATCGATGGCCTGTTGCACTTCGGCGAGGGTAACGTTGTCAACCTTGGCGGCCCGAATTCGCGTGCCGACACTGTGCTGATCAAGGAAGAGTAGACCCATGAGGTGTTTCGTGTGATGGAGCGTGTGGGATGGCCTCAAAGAGGCTCCCCTTCTAATCCAGGAGCGCCAGCGCCCTGGCAGTCCGGATCACCACCTCATCCGGTTATCCTCCACGGGTCAACCCGGATCGGAACGAGTATTGCGAGGATTGTGGCCGGTGGGGACATCGCACTGAAAAGTGTTGGAGCAGCATGATTTGTGATCGCTGCCACCGCCGGGGCCATCCTGCCCGAATGTGTGAGACGCGACCCTGCAAGAAGTGTGAGCAATTTCACGAAGGACGATGTGAAGATTGGAGGGCGTTCCAAGAGATCAAGAAGCTGGTACGTCAAGGAGGCCTGAGCGACCTGCCGAACCACGTCCGGGGCGCCATTCTCGATGGTGCCACCCCGAGTGGTGAAGCCGATTCTGAGGGACAGCAGTTAAACCACTAAGCCCGCCGAATGGGGATTTGGTACGCGCCGGGCAGAGGAAACCCTCAGAATCGTGTGTCCTAGCTTATGTCGGCCCCGAATTACGGACCAAGAACCACGATAACCAACAATGTATGACCTCCCTGATTGACAACGGACCTATGTTACCCAAGCGAGAGCTTTTGGATTACCCATGATCGCCGTCGATACCAGAGCCGGAAGGACCAGTCGAATTCCGACTGTCTCCAGGCGAGAGGTATGGATGGTGGGCCGACCATGATCCGGAAGAAGAGAAGCGTCAAGTTGCGAGAGTGCACGGCGCTGTGAGCGATTTCAGGACGCCAATCCTGCTGGACACCGGAGCCACAGTGAGTATGATAAGTTTGGACCTTGCGCGTAGGCTCCAACTTACACTAAGCTCACACCGGCGAATCAAGGTGTCCGGATTGGGAGGCGTCCCGACTTACATCAGCTCAAGTACTCAGGTGAAGGTCACGTTGGGACATCGGGTTGTTTACATTTTGGATATGTGGGTCACGAACATTGGAGAAGATGTGAACGTGTTGCTCGGGATGGATTTCATGTTCAGCGCTGGAGTGCGTCTTTGCATTCGCGAAGGACTGGTGATCCTCCCAGATGAAGAATCGATTCTCATGTATGGGAATGTCATTCAGCGTCGCCAAGGATTGGACCTCCCAGTCAACCCCCCGATTGGAATACACTTACGTCCCGGAGAGAGTGCCAACGTGCGTATCCGGTACGGACAGAGCAATCCCAAGACCGACGTGGTTTGGGCAGGCCGAGGTGACAGATGGGCGACACAGATACTCTATGGTCCCCAAACTTGGGCCACGGCAGTGAAGGTTGTGAACATCTCGAACCAGGATATTTGGATCGACACTCGGACGCCGGTAGCCCGGATCGTTGAGTATGGACACTTCCCGACCGCGGGACGTTTTGTACGTCCTGGATTACGGCGTTATCAGGAATGGCAACAGCTGATCTTCGAAAGCACGCCGTCTGTCCAGGAGAGATTGCGAACAGAGCGTTATGAACAGATGCTTCGGGATAAAGAACCACCTGCAGTCCAGACGCGAGATTACTAGTGGCCAACTAAGTTGTTGATGCGACCACGGTCGGGTACAGAAACGGTTCACATGGTGCAGTTGCAGGAGAAGCCGGTGGCCATGCCAGATGCGGGACCAGATTATCCGGAACAGGTCATGGACGGAGTGCATTCGTTCGGATGTATTGTTTCGAAAACCCGAGGAAAAATCGTACCCGAGGGAGATGTGTCAGTTTCGAGTTCTCTGGAAAACGACTCAGGAAGTGGAGGGGCAGAGTCACCGCAACAACACGACCCCACTTCAAAACGTACGAGTGACGAGGACCAGGTTTCTGAAGGAACGGAAGCCGTGGAAGGCCCGCCTCGGGATGAACCAGCCCAAGAAGGCGAAGACTCAGAGATGCCCACTGTGATTGCAACATGCACCCCCGTCGAGAAGCTCGAATTGGAGTACGCCCGTTGTATGCGAGTGAATTCGGAAGAACTGGATTTGGAACCGGCAGTGTACCTTCATGAAGGAAGCGAACTCATGGCGCAGTTGAAGGATGAGTTAGCATTGCTGCCCGAATTACTCGATCTCAGCCCCGAGTGTGATATTATCAAGGCTGATGTGGGGGAACCCGGCCTGAGCACTGACCTTCAGGATCACAAACTCAAGGGCATCCTGGAACGCCATCGGAAAATTTTCCTGGGTGACGGAAATGCGGCCCCTGCGCCAGTTCGAGGTGTGGTGTGTGATTTGTATGTGGGAGATGCCCGCCCTGTGGCGCAGCAACCCCGCTCGATCGCACCGCACATCATGATCAAGGTGTACGAGCTGCTCAAGAAACGTTTGGAAAAAACCGCCCTGTGGCGCAGCAACCCCGCTCGATCGCACCGCACATCATGATCAAGGTGTACGAGCTGCTCAAGAAACTTTTGGAAACCGGGCTGGTCGAAAATTCTGAGTCCCCTTGGGCGTCCCCGATTGCGATCGTTCTCAAGAAGAATGGCATCGACACCCGGATGTGCATTGATTACCGAGTGGTTAACAGCTTCATTCGACTCTCGAATTACCCGCTGCCCCTGATCGACGATCTGTTGGTCGGATTTGAAGGTGCAATGTTGTTTATGAGCCTTGCCATGTCTAGTGGCTTCTGGGCAATCCGAATGACCGAACGTGCTAAGCTCATATCGGCTTGTTTGTCCGTTCGGACATTTTCAGTGGGTACGGATGCCATTCGGATTGAAGAATGCGCCGCTGATTTATCAGCACGTAATCAACAATTGTCTATGGGATTTCGTTCGACTACCACCCGAAGAGAAGGTATTCGTGGACCAAGAAGTCCTGGATTATCTCGGTTTGGATTCGCAAGACTCGGAGAAACCGGAATGTGCTGAGGCAGATCCTGACGCCACACTGTCGGAAAACTATTTGCGGGTACTGACGGAGCAGATGAAGGTCTTCAAGCGGAACATCCCAATGCCATCCCGGATGGGACCAGTACTGGGGCGTAGCTCCTACATTGACGACATCGCTCACGGTGCAGCGACCTGGGATCAGCTTTGTGACGATTTGGACGCGCTGTTGTACCGTCTGCGGTATTGGGATATTTCAGTCAGCTTGCCCAAAAGCAAATTCGGGAAGAGGACGATCCCTTATCTGTCCCACGAGATTGGGGCTGAGGGAATTAGAGCCACCCCGAAAATCGTGAAAGTATCCAGGATTTACCATTCCCGAAGACTGAAAGGAGTTCAGTCTTTCCTTGGAAGCCTGAATTATTACCACAAATTCATCGAAGATTTTCCGGTAGTCGCCGCAGTGTTGTACGAGTTGACGGATGATCAAGTCCGAACTGGTCGAGACCTACTCCGGGCGAAGGAAGCTTTTGCTATCCTGAAACAGAAGATTGTGTCCGCACCGATGCTCCGGCATCCGGACCGCTCGAAACCTTTCGTTACCATCCCACATGCTAATCAGTGGGCTGCTTGTGCGGTCTTTGGGCAAGAATATGATGGTGTCATTCAGCCTGTGCGATTCACGGGGCGTGTCCTTCACGACGCGGAACTCCGGTATCACATTGCTGAAAAGGAAGTTCTGGCTGTCATTCGGGTGCTCCAAGTTTTCAAGACCCTGGTTGAAGGCTGCCCTTTGATTGTCTATACTCGTTATTCCGTTCTCAAGTGGGTGATCAAGTCGAAAACCGCGGATGGCAGGACAGTGCCATGGGGCGTTGCCCTCTCGCATTACGACCTGGTCCGGAAAGTACACCGTGACGAAGACGGACTGGCAGCCATCCTGGGTGCGGGTATCACGCCCAGGGAGCACCTAGATGAAGTGGCCGAAAATCTGATTCCGGCCAAGGGACGCATTCGAGCGCCACCGGTATTGAGCGTGGAGATGCTAGAAGCCGACTATTCCGGAGTAGTCCTGAGTTTTGATGGTGCAGCTAAGACATCCACGAAGCAAGGCAACTGCGGCTGTATATTGTGGCAGTTGCCCGAGTGGACCGTTCCGGGCGCCCGAGGTTTCATCTTGGACGGAGTAACGGTGAATGACGCGGAGTACTATGGGTTACTCAAGGGATTGGGGATGGCCCTGGAACACCAGATCCAGGACCTCGTCGCTGTGGGTGACTCTCGAATTGTCATTCAGCAAGTCCAGGACCTGATCAATTGTAACCAACCTAACTTACAGCGAAGGTTGGCCGAATGCCAGGTGTTATAGGAGAAATTCAGGCGGGTCCAGTTGGTGCATGTGAAACGAGATTTCAATCAGGCCGCAACTATCTGACTTCCAAGACACTGGCATTAGGGGAAAGTTGGGTCGTCCAGGATGAAGGAGAAAAGGAGCACTTGAAGGTTGTGTCGAAAATTCCGGAGCAGATAATGAAGCCGCCGGAAGGAAGTGCTGAAGTACACCCGGTCGAACCTGTGGGATCACCCAGCGAGGATCCCGGGCGTGAATCCGGACCTGGTCCGGAATCAGCGCCGCTTCCGTTCGCCGCACGAGTACTGGCTGTGTTGACCCGAGGACAAGCTCGAGACACCCCGGATGACAGTTCACCTCTGGGTCCCCTGGAGTTCCAGGCGGAACGTTGGAGGCGCATTCGCGCACACCAAGAACGGGATGAATATCTATCGGAGATCCGAGACTTTCTTCGAGGAAATCTGGATCGGTTTTCGCCGAGGCGGTTGCGGAAGATTGTGAAAGTTGCTGACTTATACGCGTTGGATGTTCGAAATGTGCTTTATCGGTTAGCACGTTCTACCCGGGATCGTCCTCGTGATGCTGAAGATCAGTTGCGCCTGGTAGTTCCGGAGGCTCTTCGAGAAGACATGTTACATTATGCACACGAAGACGTTCAGGGAGGATACCAAGGTATCACTCGAACTTACGAGAGGTTGCGTTCGGAGTTCTATTGGCCCGGCATGTATGCTGGTGTGGAGCGCTACGAAAAGGAATGCACGGACTGCGCCAGCGGAAAGGGGCGTCCCCCGAATCATGGGCCATCCCCAGGGAACATCGAGCCGCGACGGCCATTCGAGTTGGTTTCCATGGATTTCGTCACGCATATGCCTGAGTCAGCCCGAGGAAACACTTTCCTACTCCTGTTCCAGGATTCGTTTTCCGGATACATCATGTGTAAACCAATGTCGTCCACGACCGCCCAAGATGTGGCCAAAGTATACGAAGAGCAAGTGTTTCGGAGATTCGGGGCGACATCTATGATTCGGCATGACCAGGACCCTAGATTCATGAGTGAGGTATTCACGAGGTTCCGCGAGTTGCTCGGAAACAAGCAGCATGCGACGCTGGCCTACCGTCCCCAAGCCAATGGGCAACAGGAGCGGTCAGTCCAGACGGTCATTCGGAGTGTCAAGGCATACATTGCTGAAGCAGACCAGTCAGATTGGGATGAACACGCTGAGAGACTGATGTTTGCCCTGCATAATTCTTTTGACGCGACGCGTCTGGATACACCGTTCTACCTGTCACACGGGTGGGATGCTCAAGGTACTGCTTCAGCGATGCTCGGCCCAAAACCCTCTAGCCTGCCCGAACGGACTGCTTACGAATGGCGACGCAAATTCCAGAGAGATTACAGCTACGCTCTGGCGTGCGCCGAAGATCTCCAGAAGAAAGCGAGGCGCGTTCGTTCTGAAGAGCAGACCCGAAAGTGGCAGGAGCTATCCGAGAGATTAAAGGCAGGTTTCGAGACGGGAGATGCCGTGTGGCTATACATCCCGAAGGTACCCGGATTAAGCCGAAAGCTGGCACACTTGTGGCATGGGCCTTTTCGGATGGAAGAAATCCGGGATGACTTCCGAGTACGCCTCAAGGTCGAGGACACGGGATATCGTGTCAACCCTTGGGTGCATGTAAGTCGTCTGAAACCGCCTGCGGTCTTCCCGAGGCGGCCTACGACGGAACTTGATCTAGAAGATGATGATGATTTTGATGCGGCATTGCTACCGGAGGACAGTTGGGAACCAGACAACTCGAATGATGAATACGAAGTCGAGAAAATCTTGGATCTACGGTGGGTCAAGCGAACACGCACAGCTAAGCACACTCGGGAGTACTTGGTGAAATGGAAGGGTTACGATGACGCAGATTGGACACCAGTATCCCAGCTGAGCTGTGGCGCCCTTCTGTACGAGTTCAACCAAGGGGCGAGTGCTAAGGCGCGTTTCCAGGCTATGCAGGCCGGAGACGACCACTCTAGGCTATAACTTCCCGGATGAACACGACTTGACCGACGCAGACCGCGGAATTGTGAATTTGACTGAAAATGTTTTGATTTCAAGTGGAGAATAGTGATGTTTACCTGAAACAAAAGCGAAAGTGTGCAACCAAGCGGAGAGGATTCGAAAAGTGACGGCGTAAAGTTGCGCGTATGAAGAGGATTAGAATGAAGACTGGGAACGTGAACGAGGGGACAGATATATTGATGATGTTAGGGCGTGATTATGCTAAGACATGCAGAAAATGAAACGAACTCCCGGGATC
The DNA here is from genome assembly GCA_030267785.1 of Phytophthora fragariaefolia. Classification (NCBI taxonomy): domain Eukaryota; phylum Oomycota; class Peronosporomycetes; order Peronosporales; family Peronosporaceae; genus Phytophthora; species Phytophthora fragariaefolia. The sequence goes on along the minus strand of BSXT01000971.1, from coordinate 7,415 downwards.
AGGCCCTTTACGACGCACGAATCTGCCTTACGGACGTTGCGTGGAGACAGGATAGCGGCGGCGCTCGGATTCAGGAAGCAGCTTCTTCCGGAGAGATGACCCCAGGTGAGCCACGCGTTGGTCATCCGAGTTGCAGGTGTTCCACTGCACCCGGGCGGGTTCCGACTTGTCGACGATCCGGAGCTGCTCTGTCAACGCAAAGGGGCGACCTTGGCCATCCAATTGAGACTTGTCCATCCAGACCCAGAAGCAGCACTTGGCCGGGAATGTCCAAACGCCAGGCTCTTCCAGGACGGATTCCGGAAGACCCGTTCGGACCTTGTCATCCAGGAGCTTCTTGTAGTTCTTCTTGACTGCGTCACACTCCTTTTTGCGGTCGGCGTGAAGGTTCGTCGAATAGTCATCCCGGTGGTGGTCGATGAAGAACCAATGACCTATTAGCCAGAAAGTCCGATGATGCGTCCACATGAACTCCACGATGTCCACCAAGTCAGACTTCGCCCGGACGCTCAAGTCGTCTGCGGAGTGCATGATCAGGAACTTCAGGCGCTGCTGGAACATGTCGTCCCTAGGCGCCGAGTCCCACAGCACCTTGAACGAAGGTGGATCCCACCGCGCTCGAACCACTTCCAGCTCGGCGGTTTTAGACAAATTTGGGGTGTAGTCCGGGAAGCCCGAGGTCTGCTCGATCGCGTTGGCAGTCCCTGGAACAAACATCACTTGGAGTATTGGCGCCAGGACATGACCCCACGCCCAGGAGTCTCGACCAACATGGGCTCATCCGGAGCCAATTCAGAATACTCTTTACGAGCCAGGACAGACCGGCGACGGTCTTGCGCCGGACGGTGACGTTTGGCAGGTGGCTCTGAAGGTGGGTCGTTCGTGATTGGGGCCGACGAGCTTGGGGTGGATGAGACCGAACCACGTCAACGCTTGGCCTCTCGAGGCGGGGTAGTCCGTGGAGCTTGGGGCTTGAATTCCACGCTGGATTTAAAAGTGACGTCCCGGTCTTCGTCGTATTCACTTTCACCCACCCCTGAAAAGAGAGCTTCCATCACCTCCGCCGAGTCATCCAGGCGCAGCTTGTTTAGAGTTGGCCAACGAGCTGGGGCGCCATCCAGGTTGTCGAGATACGGCTCGGCCTTCTTGTAGAACCAACTCGGGACGAACTTAGCCCACGGAGTGTGATTGAGCCGACCCCAGTACATCATCCGGGCGAGCATGAGTGTGAGCTCCCGAGCTGGAATTCGAGGATGCACCAGATGATCGCCGTTCACCAGCTCGAACGCGTCCAGATAATCCAGCCCGGAGCGCATGACCAACTGAAGGTCCGTGCGCTGCTTGTCCCAAATCACTGCGTGATCCGCCAGAGATGCCCGGGCTTCTTCGGCTGTCCGAGCAAGCGACTTCCGGGGATCCAGGGCGTCCTTGTCACTTGGAGTGTACGGATCCGGGCGGAGCTGTAATTTTCGAGAGCTGACCGAGTGCTTGCGTTGCTTGGACGGCGGGGTCTGGGGCGTTGACGGAGGAGTTGGATCTTGGGTGAAATCGAGAGGCGCACTTTTGGAGCCGCTTGTCGGTCCACTACCACTGTCCTCCTCCTTCTCTTCATCCGCGTCCTCTTCATCCAAGGCGACGAATGGCCAGGTTGTGCCAAGTAATCATCGGTAGCGGTCACCATAATCTGGGTGGTCCAGTTATTCGGGGGAACCTGATGATCCTTGAGGTGCTCCAACAGAGCTTTCAGGCGGGGCCAGTTACCGACAACCTGAGTCCGATGCTGATTCAAGAAGTTCATCACCCTTGGGACGTTGAGCGAACCTGCCTTCAGCTGACGTTTCAGCGAGCGAGCGTAAGCGGATATGCCAACCCGCTCCTGAGTCATGGCCGCGAGTTTCGACCGAAGAGCTTCTTGCTCCCGCTCGTGGATCTGCGCGACGCGCTTGAAGTCCCGGGTGTGATCTGCGATCTCCTGGTATAGCTGGCGTTTGGAAACCAGGAAAGCCTCTTTCCAGTGTTGGTTCAGGAGGGCGAATCCCGTTTTCATATCACTGATTTCCGAGAGCTTCTCAAGCAATTCGGAGCCATCGCGAGATCCACTTGACTCGAGCTGACGCTTGACCTCCCGGAGTTGGACGAGGGTTTGTTTCAGGAAGGTGGACATCATGAAAACTTTCCGGGCCAGTTTCTCCACAGGATAGCTGAAGCAGTGAGACCAATTCGCGCCTTGCATCCATACCCCCCCAACAGCTCACGGAATTCAGGCACTGTATCAGCGGAATCAGCAGATCGAGGTAGCAAGAGCTCTGGACGGATGCTAAGCCTTGAGTTGGTCATCTCGGAGAGGTCTTGGATGTCCTCGTCCGAAAGGGTCTCTACGAACATCAATGTCTCCAAGCTACCATACCCATCGCGCATGAAGTGTTCAGAAAGCATGTCCGTGTGGATGGCAGGAACTCCCACGACGAAGCTGGATGGGTCTTGGCGTACCCCAAATCGCGCGGGTGGAACGTCACCAGGAAGAGCCGGATCCACCCCTGCAGCAGCGGCGGAGTCTGGTCTCTCCAGGTTGAGCTCGCCTTGAAAGATGCACTTGGCAGTGGCCGCCGAAATCACTTGCTGAGTCACCAACAGTTGGCCCACCGGCGCAAAGTCAGCCGCGGTGGCCGCTGGATCATTGATGGTGGACAAACCCACGCCCCCAGTCGGCACTTCCGACTCAATCTCAGCATTTGGCGTTTCGTCGTCCTGTGGGGGTTCCATCACGTGAGAAAGCTCCTCGACCGCATGATCCGGATCGGTATGCGAGGCGGGCACGTCTTCTGCCTCACCGGAAGAGTCGCCATTGCTGCCATCCGCACCACCTGAGCCCGAAGCACTGCCTCCGACTGGAGGAGCGTCCGGGAGTTGCCCAGGGGCGTGCGGAGGCGTGTCGTTCCCACCGAGACCGTTGCTGCTGTCGGCGCTTGGTTTAAGGTGATCATCGCGTGTTGAGCCGAAGAGTTTTTGCGTTGTGAATGTGTTTGTTTGCCGCGTCTGGAGATTGGCCGAATAGTGGGTGCGACAGTTGGATCCGGGACGGGACGGAGAATGGTGGACAATCCGGGAAGTCTGTTGGATGGTTGACGAGCCGAGGTGGCATTGCGCCCAGGACGGCTGCGATCGCGAGTGGATCTGCTCATGGCCTGACACTTCGAAGATAAATCTCTTAGTGAGGGTCCGTGACCAGAGGGGCGGTTGACGCGAGGCAACTGAAAGTTTTCCAGAGTGGCCAGTTCGCAGCTGCCCTGGGCCCAGAGCCGGGGAATTTCGAATGGAGGTCTGGATTCAGAATGGCTCATGAATGGTGCACCCAAAAGTGTTGACTGGTTGAAGATCGCGAGGACGGATACTCGGACCACGTATAAACTCACAGGCACGGAGGCGTCCCACCCGAAGCAGAGATGATTCGGGATGGAGTCATAGCGCCCAGTCCGGCCGCCGACTTCCCATGTGGCAGGTACCCATTCGAAGGGGCCAAACGCTTCCGGTAGAATGTATCCCGGAAAACGGCCTGCCCGCACGAGCCGAGCTATCACCCAGTGCCTCAAGATCGAGCTACCCGGAGTGACACCGTAGCAATCCTGAAGAATCACAAACACCACGACCCAGATGAAGGCCATAGTTTCAAGTCCCAAGAGACGCAAATCGCCCAAATTCGAGTAGAGCATGGAGTGTGACGACTACGAATGAAGTGGAGTCCAGGCAAAGTACATCTCGTACATACTGAATGACGAATGACAACCCGAATGACCAAGATACCACTCCGGATGAATGTCACCCCGGACGGCAAGTGTACCCAAGTATGAGCCGACCAATCAATGACGATCTAGAGGCGTGCCAAATCAGGCACCCATGCGAACCTGAGGCCAAGGTCCAGACAGTGTCACGCCTAAGCCAGAGATCTTCGAGACAAGCCAATCAAACGGCGACAGCGCGCCAGTGGACGAAGTGCGATCGCCCACGACCGCCGCCAGTACATGATGAGTGAGCGTCCCTCCCCGAGTTCAACATGGCCTCAAGTATACTGAAAACCAGTAATCCAGGAGGAATGCATGCGATCTGAGCAGAGGAGACCACCGAAAAACCAGATACCAAGAAAGAAAGAAAGAAATTATAGTCAGAGAGAGATAAAGAGATAAGAGATAATCAGAGTTTGTTTTGCCTTCGAGAGCCTAAGTGGACTTCGTGTTTGCGTATCAGTGGTTCTGGCAAGTATATTCGCCGAGGACGACGACGCCAGATAACTGCTACCCAATGGAGAATCCAAATGAAGGTCCAGGAGCCGCGTACACCAACGGACGTCCAAGGTCGTGCAACCGCACAAGGAACTCTCAACTACACGTTCAAATCAAATTAGGTACCCAAAAAGGCTGCTTTCGGGTTGGTCTACCTATTTCATATCCTCAAATTGCCTGTGGACACTCGAAAGAGGACCCTTGCATTTCATATTCCATCTGCAGTGTCAGGAGGTTGTAGCAATCACCCCCTGAGATCCGAGTTATATTGCTTGTTCTAGGATTGCATTTGTGGTTTCCCTCATTCACACGAGGGTGGTCCGCGTTGGGTAATCCGGATTTCCCTGTATCGGGGTTATAACCTAAGGTTGACAGGCTGCATATTGTATACACAAACTCTGTATTGTTATTGGTTATTTAGAGATTGGATATTTGTAGAAAGGTCTTTGCTCGTAAGCTTGCCTCCATTCGGGATCTCCTAGTTGAGAGGAACTTGGAATTTCTCTGTATTCTTGTATCTAATTGATTGTTACATTTCCGGTTGAAAGACGGTCCGCCGAATTCTCTGTATTCTTGTATCTAATTGATTGTTACATTTCCGGTTGAAAGACGGTCCGCCGAATTAATCGACACCTATAGGGATTGCACAAGGTCACACACCGACTCGAGCCATTCTATTGTGTGTTTCGAGTTAACCGGGGCTGGTCCATTCTGGAGTATCAGTTCTCCAACCCCTGGGTGCGCTATACATCATGGATGGTAAAGTGTTCACCCGCTTCGTCTCAACTCGGCGGGGATCAGCCAGAACACTGGCTTGCACGACAAAGAAGCGAATTCGCTGAAGTCAAGGGCTGAAGGACTCCAATTCGAGTCGCCCAGAGCTTCTATACGGGTCCGCCGAGTTGAAGATCAACCAGACGCTGAAGTCAGTGAGGGCAGAATCCCTGACGCGACGGATATTGATCCGGCGGTAGTCATCCAAGCTGGGAGACGAAGGCGTATCTCTAAAGCTCAAAACGAAGAGCTCAGATGGGCTGACCTCAAAGCCCTCCTGCGGGGAGAGCTCGATAGCTTAACCCACCGCCGAGCTCAGAACGCGAGCAAGATAGCCGACAGCTTCGTACTCAGTGAAGATGGTCCACTGTATTATCAGGAGCAGCGGAGACGTCGCGCTGAGCCTGACTTGGCGGATATCGCGCTGAGACTGGTTGTGCCGACCACCATGGTCGACGATGTCCTACACAGCTGCCACAACTCGATTGAAGGTGGGATCGTAAGAACTTTTCACCGAGTCAAAGCCGAGTTCTACTGGGTTGGATTGTACGCTGGCGTGTCGAAACACGTCCAGACATGTGAGGACTGCAGTACCAGCAAGAGCAAGCCCCAGCTGAGAGGCTACTCACCGGGTAATGTGACGTCTGAGTATCCATTTCAAATGGTCTCAATGGATTTCGTTATACCGTTGCCAGTAACTCGGCGAGGCAATACAGCGCTCTTGCTGTTCCAAGACCATTTCACTGGGTACGTCATAGCCAAAGCGATGAGTGAGACTGGAGCCCTCGAAGTGCCAAAGCCTTTGAGGAGTGCGTGTTCAGACGCTTCGGAGCACCCTCGTTGATCCGCCATGACCGGGATCCCCGGTTCATGAGCGAAGTTTTTCAAGCTTTCGCCGAGTTGATGCAGTCGAGATCCAGGGCAACGCTGAGTTACAGACCCCAGACAAATGGCCAACAAGAACGGTCGGCCAAGACAATGATCCAAACTGTGCGGGCCTATGTCGAAGACCCACTCCAGGCCGATTGGGACGACATCGCCGAGAAAATGGTGCATGCAATTAACAACTCGCGAGACACGACTCGGCGAGAAACACCGTTTTACCTTGTGCACGGCTGGGATGCCCAGTCGACCTTGAAGTCGATGACTTCCACGATAAAAAAGGATCCTGCGAACTCAGCTGACGCCGCGCAATGGCGCCGAGAAGCTAACCGCCAACGAGAGATCGCCCTCCAGCTAGCGAAAGAGTACCAGCTAGCCGAGAAGGCTCAGCGAGCCGAGGCCCACAATGCACGACTCAGCGGGAAGGAGAAAAGGTCTTTACCCGAGTCAACTCAGCTGACGAGGGAAAGAAGCACGGACAATGAAGACGCCGACTCAGAAGACGAGCCCGCCGAGCCTCAAAGGTCTTTGTTTCGAGCTGGTGTCCAAGTCTGGCTGTTCATGGAGCGAGTTAGGCCAGGGCTGAAGAAGAAGCTGGCTCACCGATGGCACGGCCCGTTCAGGGTGAAGAAGAAGGTGAAGGAGTTCGCCTATGAGCTGGAACACCCCGACAAAAGCGGCTACCGCTTCTACCCAGTAGTGCACGAATCACGGCTCAAGAAGGTCGCCGACTTAGGTCAGCGACCGACAGCCAAGCTAGTCGACGAACTCAGCGAGAACGACCGCTTTGATTTCGACGAAGAAATCTGGCCCGAAGACAGTTGGGAACTCAGTGACACCTCGGACAAATACGAGGTGGAAGCCATACTCGACGACAAGATACCCAACTCGACGAGGACGAGCCGAGCTCAGCGGCTATTCAAAGTGAAGTGGGTCGGCTACGACGAGCCGACTTGGGAGCCTCTGTCAAACTTATCATGCGGAGGTTTACTGTTTGACTACCTGCGGAACAAAACGCGGGAATGCCGACTGCAAATGGTGCAAGTCGCCGACGAGAACTAAGTAAATCATCTCAAATGACCCATCGCCGAGTCGAATGCAGGCTCGGCGGGACGGAAAAGTTACTGCATATGGAAAACACCCACCGCCGAGTTGAATGCAGGCTCGGCGGAACGGAGGAATTACTGCAAGACTGCATATTTTACATTTTGGATTGACGAACGAGGGTGGATTTACTTGGTTGAGTCACCCTAAACTACTACTACGAATCCCGAACTCACTGACACGGAAGATCAAACGGTCGCATTGGGTGAAGCCTCACTTGATCCGAAGATGTCCAGTCCTTCGCGGTTGGCTGGAGTCCGCGCACTTGGCGAACAAGTCGGCGGGGCCGACTCGGCCAAGTCGACATCTTCATCGACTAAGCGCTGGACGTGGCTGAGATCGGACTCAGCGGAACCGAAGACTGGAAATCCGGGATGG
>BSXT01000970.1:0-14503 GCA_030267785.1 Phytophthora fragariaefolia | reverse complement strand
TGTGAAGACCTATCTCTTCCGAGAGTACCCAAGTACTATCGAGGCAGCGATCACGCTCGCCATGCAAGAAGGGTTTAGCCTGCGACAGGCTAAACTGCATGCGAACGTCCCGCGGCAGATGCCGCGGCCGGCAATGAAGCCGACGGGAGGTCCCGAACCGATGGACCTCTCGATTGCGACGGCTGCTGGATCCCAGCAGCGTCGAGGGTCGACGAATGTGCGTTGTTTCCGGTGTGGAAACAACGGTCACTATGCCCGTGAGTGCACAGCACCTGTGCACGCGGCCAAGGGCCGACGTGACGATACGGGGTATCGCCACGGGCAGCCAAAAAACTAAGGCAACCAGCAGGCGCGGGGCCCCCTGCTGGTGATGCAGTCGAGCGGGTTATCAGGTTTTGATAGTGACCGCAGGAGTGGCTCCGTCGGGCCTGGTCACGCCTCCACCCGCGAAAACAAGAGTTACGAACCTTTCACGTGGTTCTGGAATAAAGTCATCTAGAGGGAAGAGGGCGGCGCAACACCGCTACGGGACGATGCCGCCTAGTGGCTACTCGACGATGGCGAAGGGTGTTCGTAGTGGTCCTAATGGTCTGACTAAGAACCCTACGGGTGCGTACCACAAAAGTCGTAATGATAGAGCTGACACGAAGCCGCTTCACACATTTTGTCCGCCCCTCTAACCCTGCCTGCGACGGGTCCAGAAAGGGACTTGACGGTAGAGATCGTCGAGCGTGTAATGAGCAAGGCCACAAGTACAGAAGGAAGCCAAGATGGTGTCCGGAAGAAGGAGGTTTGATGCCCTTCCAGACGCTAGGTATACTGAATCCAAGATAAACTCCGGAAGTCGGAGCCCAGGGCTCCGGACGAAGTCGTCCGGACGCAGCAATCCGCACTCTGCTTCCGGAGGGACGACCCGCCATCAAGTGATTGCTTACCTGATTTGTACCCAGAAGGTCCTTTCAGATTCCAAGTATAGTCAAGCCAAGATGTTAACGACCGACCAAGACCACCAGCCAGGATTTGCTGTGCACCGACTGCCCCCCCCCCCTGTCGACCGCCAGACGGACGCCATGATTACGCCACTTCCGACCATAATGAAACCAAGATAAAATAGACTGCTTTCAGAGATATTGTAGGTAGATGACCTAACAGACTAGATAACCAGAGAGTTCAATTTGCCAAGAAGGGCGCAAGTGTCTTCGGGTTCCTAGGAATCAGGAGCACTGTCAAGCAGTGAGAGGAACAAGCCTTGGCCGGAGGAACCAACCCTGCCGGCGACCCTAAGCTGTGAGACCTGCGTTTAGACATGTCGTGACCGCGACTACCGCCGTGGAGCTCTCCAAACTTACTTACAGAGCTAAGTATACTTAATCTAAATTAACTACACCAACGCTTCCTCCTACACGTCGCGCACACGTGTAAGCTAAAGTATTGAGCTAAGTAAGCCCACTACACAAAATGTTTTATTGCAACCACTTCTTTTGGTCGAGGAAACTCAGACACCGCTGTCACCAGTCGAGCTACCGGCCGTACGCCATCGCTACTTAGTTCCTGGCCAAGATACTCCATAGTTCTGGTTACAAAGGCACACGTTTTCAACTTTAATGTTAAGCCTGCCACACGCAATCGTTCTAGCACTGTAGCTAATTCCAAAATGTGTCACTCAATACTTCCTTTCGTATACACTACGATGTCATCTTGGTAGACCAGACACGTTAATCATGTGAGACCACGTAGCACTCCATTCATCATTCGCTGGAAGGTTGAAGGTGCGTCCATCAATCCGAACGGCATTCTCCGAAAGCTATATAGACCCTGCTTTGTCGTAAACGCCGTCTTGTCTCGATCAGCTGGTGCAACTCAAATTTGCCAGTAACCAGATCTTAAGCCTAGAGTAGTGAACAGCTGCGCACCACCTAAAACTTCTAGTGTCTCATCTATTCGGGGTAGCGGCTAGACATCTTTCTTAGTCACCTTGTTGAGTGCCCGATAATCCACACAAAATCGCACTTCGCCGTCCTTCTTTTTAACTAGTACAACCGGGAAACCCTACGCACCATTACTTTCCTCAATTACGCCTGCTTGTAACATCTGTGTCACGTTTGACTCAATCATCGCGTCCTCGGCCTGTGCATGCCTCCTACGCTTCTGCAATATGGGCGCCGCAGTTCCCGTGTCAATGTGATGTTCGACATCCAACGTAGTTATCGGTGGGCAATCTCCTTTGTTCACCGACACTTCTCGATAAGCACGCAACAACCGGAGCATTAATGTTCTATCTTCGGGTTCTTCATGCCCAATCCAAACTTCGTCTTCATTCTTGAGCGAAGTTTCAGAATCGGCCAACGTGTCTAGCCACTCACTTAGCTTCGCCCTATCCATTACACCGTGCATCGCTAATAGGTCCATCTCTGTGTCAAGGGGTATCTGTGCCGGACAGCTGTCACACGACAGCCACCGTGAGTGCGCGGTGGCCAATCAGAGCCCAGTATAGCTTTAATGGTTGGGACGGTCTCGAGTGTCGAGAACGTCTCGGCAATTCAATCAGAGTTAATTTTCCTACCGAGTCTTCACGCACGAGGGTTCGTCGGTAAAGACCCGTTACATCTTGTAGCACTTTGTGACTCGTCCGACGACCAAGATGAACGGCACGTCGATGAACGACGCGTCCGCTCTCGGAGCATCGACCGGCATCTCACTCGGGCACGCCAGCTTTCCTCACCTGACGCTGTTCGAGTGGGAGGCACTGCATCGTCTCGCTACAGTGTCTGATGACGGCATTATTAAGACATTTTGCTGACCGCCGGCACGGAAGAACAGCAACTCCTGGCCGCCCAGGAGTTCATGGCACGTGTGCTCGCTGACCAAGAACAAGACCGACATCGTGAAGCTCGATGTCTCGACGAACAGCCGTGAAGGCAAGAGCCGCCTTCACTTGAACCGCTGGTTTTGTGAAGTGGACATCGCAGTTGAAGTTCGACAGCCGTCCACCGAGCTAGCGCAGACGTGCTTTCTCCTGTCCAAACTGGCGGGAAAGGCGAAAGAGTGGGCGCGCCATAGTCGGGATGCAGGAGGCGTCGGCGACAAGTCGGCAAGCTTGTCGCCGACGCCGCCTGCTTCCCGACTATAGCGTCCATGAAGGCCGACCTGCGGCTCGGGTTCGAGCCGCCCCAAGACGAGAGTCTCCAGCGGTCAGCCTTTATGTCATTGAAGCAGGGACGCATGTCCATGCTCGAGTACATTCAGCAAGCCCGACACGTCGTGTCGTGCATCACAACGCATCCCGCTGCCGTGGCGATGCAGGTCCATGTCTGCGCTGGCTACCAGCGTTTCTATTTGACCCGTAAGCCCCGATGGCCCTAGAAGAGGCCCTCGCGACTGCACTTCGCGAAGACTATAGCGTGACAGCGTCGCAAGCGTTCGACGTCTCTCGGGTTTCAATATCAATACCAGAGCCTGCACCCATGGAGGTGGATGCGATTCAACACTACGGGGAACGTCGGGAGCCGACGTCATCAACACGGGCAACGGCATCGTCTTCAACCCGAAGCCGGCGTCCAATGCGCTGCTTCCGTTGTGGTAAACCTGGACACCGCGCAGCTGTGTGCCGCTCGCCGTCGCCTGCGCCCGCTCCGTGCTCTGCTAGACTCAGGCGAGATAAACAACTTCGTTCGTGCCGAGAGCCTGTCGATGCTTCCGCCAGATTTGCACATACGTGAAGGTCCTGGTGACATGATTGTGCGGTACGCTGACGGGAAGCAGCGACATACGCCGCGACGCTCAACCACCTTCGCGTGTGCCGTTGACACGCCCAGTGGAATGTTCTGGGGTGGCTCGTGATGCCACAGGGGGTCAAGAACACTTCTGCCACCTTCAATCGCATGGTGTCGAATCTGCTCCGGCTATACCGAGACTTTGCACCCAGCTACTTCGACATCTTCATTCACAGTCGTGTCGCGGGCGGCATGATGGACGTCGAGATGCACCTTCAACACCTGCGCCACGTTTTCGAAGTGATGAGGGAGAACAAGCTGTACGCCAACTTGAAGAAGTGCATCTTCTGCGCTCCCGAGATCCCACTGCTCGGGAGCTACGTCAGCATGGATGGTGTCCGTGCTGATCCGGAGAAGATTGAAGCCATCTGCGCTTGGACCGTGCCTCAGAATCAGAAGAAGCTCCGGCAGTGGCTTGTCTCGCGACGCATCTCCACCACTACTCAAAGAACTTCGCAGCAACGATCCGTCCTTTGTCGCAGCTTCTCAAGGCAGCCGCGTGTTCGTGGCGTCCTAAGCTCCAAACGGTCTTCGACGCTGTGAAGACGAGCTTGTCCACCGCGCCCGTCTTGTTGCTGCCCGACCACTCGAAGGTCTTCCATGTGGTGTGTGACGTGAGTGGCTTCGCGATTGGCTGTGCCCTCATGCAGTTCGACGACGAAGGACGCGAACGTGTGGTGAGCTACCAGTCGCGTCAGTTCAAGCCGGTAGAGTGGAACTACCCTGCCCACGGCAAGGAATTGCTGGTCATGCGCTACGCACGCATCAAGTTTCGTGTGTACATCTTGAGCGAACAGACCTTCGCTGTTTATACGGACCATGCGTCACTGCGCATGGCGACAAAGAGCCCACACTTGTCTCAGCGCATGGCACGCTGGCTCTCCCTGTTCTCCGAGTACAATTTCGTCGTGCATTATAAGCCGTCCAAGACGAACATCCTCGCCGACGCCCACTCGCGTCGGCCAGACTACGAGCAGTCGGTACGCCACACAGTTGGTGACGAGGATGACGATGAGGGTGCTGTGTCCATCGCTGAAGGAGTCGCTGCAGTAGAGGTCGCAGTGACTACTCCGCTCTGGGATCTGATATCCGCCGCGTACGAGTCGGACGCGGCTTGTACCGAGATGATCAAGTACTTGAGGGACCCGTCCGACACGGCGCGACACCGATTTCCCGCAAGAAACTGTGCCCGCATTGATCGGTACGAATTGGAAGGAAGCCTGTTGACCTACAGCGTCGATCACGCCGATCCGCCGTGCATCATCGTCCCGCTGGACGACGATCTTCGGGCTCGGCATTCATAAGTTTCATGATGCTCCCAGCAGCGGCCACGCGAGAAGACCTTCGCGTTGCTTTCGCGAGACTTCTACTGGCCGCACGGTATAAGTGGGTGCGGAAGAGAGTACTCTCCTGCAAGGCGTGCCAGCGCGTCAAGCCGGCTCAATCGAAGCAGGCCCCGCTTCGACCTCTTCCAGTTGCTGCGGATCCGTGGTCCTCCGTGAGCATGGACTTTGTCTTCGGACTGCCTCGAGATGCTCAAAGCCGCACCGGAATTCTCGTCTTCGCCGATCGCTTTAACAAGATGCTTCATCTTGCCCCGGTCGCTACCACAATCACCGTGGCGCAGTCCGTGGCTATATTTCTCGACACCGTCTACAGGCACCATCGGTTACCGACCTCAATCATCTCTGATCGAGATCCCCGCTTCACCGCCGCATTCTAGTCCGAGCTCTTCAAGCTAGTGGGGACACGGCTGAAGATGTCTACCGCGTCACATCCGGAGACGGACGGCCAGACCGTTCGAGCGAACAGGGTCGTTGAGGACGTGCTAAGAAGCTTCGCCACGTCGTTCAAGTCGTGGGGTTCGTTCGTGCCTATGGTTGAGTTCGCACTCAACAATGCAGTACACGCGTTGTCCGGTCTCACGCCATTCTACGTCAACTACAGTCGACACCCCCGTGTTCCAGCGCTCCTCGGCATGGAGCGCTCGATGCCCCAAGGCGATGCTGACAACGGGAACGACTCGGCACACCTTCCGAATGACCAAGTGGCCAGCGGCACTGAGGCCGCTGGCGATCCACACCGTGAGAGAGCTGACGGCGTTATCGCCACCTTGATGAACAGAGTCACGACTCGGCACGGTGCCCGAGCCTCAACCGAGGCATGCGTACGCGTGCCACCACGAGGGCGGCACCATCAGACATCGCTTCTTGGGCAAGTCGTACGCTGATCAACCCACGTCACTGTCCTCGTGCAATTACGTATAAAGACACGTCCGGCGCGGCGACCCCGCCCGCGCCGCCTCCAGCAAACTTTGATCCCATTCGGGGGCCCACAACCGCGTGATACCGCGGCTGCCAGCGAGTTCTTACATCGACACCAGGGTGTAGTGCGCTTCGTTAGTGATGCGATTGCAGTGGCAGTCGATCGACAGAAGGAGAACGCTGATCGACGCGGCCGCAAGAAAATGGAGACGTTCGCCGTCGGCGACCGCCTCTTGCTGTCGACGTCCGGTATTCAACCTATTTTGGTCACCAATATGGGCGCGAACAAGCTCACGACAAGGTATATTGGAGCATTTATAGAGTTGAAAGTGTTAGGAGATGCATACACGGTACAGCTACCTACAACGCTCCGGCTTCATCCTACGTTTTACGTCGGTCGGCTGCGGCGATACCATCCCGCGCTCATTCCCAGGGACGCTGCGACTCACCAGCGTCCCAGTCTTGGCCCCGATGCAGCGGTCAACGCTGCGGCACTCGGTGACGCAGCTCCTGGTTCTCCCGCTCCAGCACTTCAAGCCGGCGGTCGAGGCGGTCGAGGCTCTGCGCGACCTCAGCGTCCTGCCAACGATCGCGCTCCGTTTGGCCGCGATGGTCCTGCGCCTCTTGGCGACGGTGGGGGTAATATTCGGCATATTGTTAAGGCAATACTGCAGCTCGATGACGTTCGTGCTGCTCCGCGGATGGGTCGCGGTGCTCGTCACCGCGACGGCGCAGTACCATCGCATCGTCAATACCTGGTGCGTTGGCTTGGCCCAATGCCGGATACCTGGGAGCCGCGCGCAGTCCTTCTCGCGGACGTTCCGGACTGCGTGGTTGCGTACGAGGCAAGCCTCGTACAGGACTCTGCCCCTCCAAGCGGCGCGGCGGCGCGCCGCGTTCAGCTTCTCTCAACGCGGCTTCATAACGACCCACCGCAGCCCGCCCAGACTCGGAGAGAGGCGTCTCGTCGGGGATTTGTTGCCACTCTGCATCGCTGGGTCGCAGCAAGTTGTAGCCGCGACAGCATCGACATCGCATGCAGTAATGAACGAAGCAGCACCGACGATCAGCTTCCCACGAGGCCTCGCAGACGCGCTTCGCCAGTTCGCCAACAGACAAGCGCGCGTGAGTCTCCTCACGCGCCTCGAGTTTCTGGATGAAATCTGTCACACCCTCTGTGTTCCATCGCTGGACGAAGGCAGTCCAGGAGCGGTCCAAAGACCTCATGCTCACGACACCCCTCGCCATGACGGGCTTGCTTCTTGTCGCCCTCCAGCGTTCGAACAGCGAGACCATCTCGCCCTCGCCCCGCTGCTGTCATGCAGCGCCCATCGCTCCAGCGTCTCTTCATATGTACTGCGTTCTTCTGACGCGGCACCCCCCGCGTTGTAACGGGGCCAAGTTGGCCTGACCCTCCCCTTTCCTGGAAGAAGGAGATCTGACAGTCAGGGACTGATTGTTCTTCTTGATGTGTCACACATCAGCCGTGTGTGACACACCAGGACCCCCGGACATAGGATTCCGAAGGGAGCGTCTCCGAGAAGTCATATTCCACATCGAAGGTCCGTCCACACTTAAGAGGTTAGGGGTCTCTCAAGCCAGTCATTTCAGATAAACAGGGATTCAGTATATAGATAGAAAGCAGTTGATAGATACCAAAAAAGGAGTGTTATTAATACAGTCAGTTAACATCTAACCTTAGAGTGTGTAAGTCGATTGGTACCGGGTACCAATAGCGACCGGGAAGGCCAGGTCTTTTACATACTGAGTTGCAGTGATGCCCGGCGTCTGCTCAGGTTAGCGCGTTACGCTTCCTCATCGCTACGGTGCGTGTGACTCCCGTCCCACTTGGTAGCACTTGTAGTCAATCCCGCGACCGGCGCGGACCTCTACAATCAAGGTCTCACTGGGTATGGAAGACTCAGGGAGTCGGTTGCCGACCAGGCAGGACTTTCCTCATCTCGCGGATGCCCATTGGGTGACGCTGGAGAAGATGGTCAGTCTCCTTGGCGAGGCAGCCTTCGCTGGATTTCCCAACCTCACGGCAGAGCAGCAGAAGGCGCGCGTGGAACGCTTCGACAAGTACGAGTCGTCGCTGATTGCTCACGTGAGCGCTGCTGCGCAGGAAGCCTATAATGCAGCGATGCGAGCTGAGGCACAGAGTGCGGCACAGGCGTCCGCCACGAACTCAGCCTCGTTCGCTGCGCGCCCAACCACGAGGAAACCCGTCAAGAAGGCTGTTCCGACGTTCGACGGCAAAGACTGAGATAGTCTCGTGTTCTGGGTTCGCGAGATCGAGATCGCGCTAAGCGTTGGTCAGATCTACGACGCGCGAGCTTAGGTGGCGTTCACGCTGTCCAACCTTGGAGGGCGCGCACACGCATGGCCCGTGGCCCGTGAAACGGCTACTCCGGGGTACTTCACCTCGTGATCGTTCATGGAACAGGAGCTACGCTCCACCATCCTCCTGGCTAATGTGGCATACCGCCATCGCTCCAATTTCTTGCGATGCAAGCAAGGCAAGCGGTCGCTTCAAGACTACATCATGGATCTCCATAACCTTGAAGCCGCCATGGACCCCTCTCTGAGGACGTCAAGGTGACTGTCTTCATGGAGGTCCGGTTCGGACGGAGCTCTTCCGACGTCAGCCGAAAACCTTTAATGAGGCGGTCCACATCGCTATGTTGGAGGATCACTGTGTGCGCTCCGCGCAAGGTCACACGCCTCATGTCGTATCAAGTGAGGGTCCCACTCCGATGGAAATCTCTCTTGCATCGTGTGCCACGCGACAAATGGCAGGTTACCGGCTCTTCTGAAGTCCTGGAACTACCAACGGCCTCGCCTCCACGAGCGTGGGAGCCCAAGGTAGGTGATGGAGAAGGTCCGCAGGATCCTAATACCTCTCCGAAGAAAAGGCAGGGTTCTGCAGCTCGCAACCGAGTTGCATTTGGCCAAGGGACAGTTATGACACAAGGCGCGGACGGTGCAGCAGCTCGCGCAGGAGACGATGGAAGCGTTCGAGCTCCCCCTACGCAAAGCGTGGCGGCTGGTTCAGCCCACGTTGAGGAATGCGCTGGAGTTGTTGCTCGCGCAAACAAGAGTGGTCGAGTCGGAACTCCCACTACGCAAGGCGTTGTAGCTGGTTCAGCTCGCGCGACGGAAGGCGCTGGAGCTTGTGCTCGCGCAACCACGAGTGGTCGAGCAAGGGCTCCCACTAGCAAGGCCATCAAGGGTGACAAGGTCACAGGCACGCCCAAGGCAGAGGCGTCTAGCCGCGGTGCGGATTCCGCGGCTGAGGACAGGGTTCTTCAAGTGCTCGACGTCTTTACGGGAGAACCCAAGGCGGAGGAGGTGCTGACCCCCTTGCCGACAGTAGCGGACCTACTTGAGGTCGAGGAGCTTTCTTATGTCGTGTTCTTGGACTGTCTCAAGGCGGGAGAGTGGGCAGAAGTGGTTCTACTTCGCCCAGATGGTGGCGTACTGGAGCTCAACTACTCTTCAGTTATGGACTCCGAGGTTTTGGAAGACGAACGAACCTCTAGGAGGCAGACGCGATATGGCGCTGCCATTTTGAAGGACCCCTCGGATCCGTATCACCCCCTTCTAAAAGGGTTTCGGATGTCATTAGCGACGACCCACCCTCGGTCCTTCCCCCGGATCGGGGCGTGCGGCATGAGATTGACTTATTGCCAGGCACTAAGTATTGTACCACGCGGCAGTGGCCGCTTCCGAAGGAACAGGTCGAAGTCCTCGACGCCTTCTTCGCGGCGAAGCATGCCGCTGGCATGGTGCGTGAATCACCGTGAGTCGCCACACTCGTCCCCGACGTTCTGTGTGCGCAAACCCAACGGGAAGTGGCCCATGGTGCACGCCTTCAAGTTGAACGCGACCGTTCCGGCGTCGACGCCTATCCCGCAAAATAATGTGCTGTAAAACGACATGGCAGGCTGCACGGTCTTTAGTGCGCTCGGCATGGTCGACGGCTATTATCAGCTCCTGATGCGCGAGTCCGACATTCCGCTTACGGCGGTAAGTACCCCTAGCGGGATGTTGTGGGAATAGTTGGTGATGCCCCAGGGGCTGTCCAACGCACCTGTCACGTTTAACCGACTCGCGACGCAGCTCTTCCGGTCGATGCGGCACTACGTACAGACGTACTTCGACGACATCTCCGTGCACAGCCGTGTGTCCGAAGGCAAGACTGCCGTCGAAACCCATCTCGGCCACCTCCGTGAGGTGCTCTTGTGCATGCGTGAGAATCACCCCTACGTGAACATCAACAAGTGCATCTTCGGGGCCGAAGAGATCCCCTTTTTGGGCTGCTTCCTTGGGAAGGACGGTGTCCGTGCGGACCCGGAGAAGGTGTGCGCCATTGCACAATGGCCGTTGCCCGTCTCGCAGAAGGACCAGTGTAAATGGCTCGGTCTGGCCAACTACTTGCACAAGTGTAGTGCCAACTAAGACGATATGGCAAGGCCACTGACGAATCTTCTTAAAAAGGATGTCGTGTGGTCGTGTACCTCGGAAGCTCAACAGGCTTTTGAACTCATCAAAAGCAGCCTCCAGAGCGCTCCGATTTTGGCCCTACCTGACGAGGATCGGCCTTTCAGCGTGGTATGCAATGCGTCCGACTTTGCTATTGGCTGTGCCCTGTTACAGGTTGATGCCGAGGGCCCGTGAGTGGGTATTGCCTTTCCAGTCGCGCCAATTGAAGGCGGCGGAAAAGAACTACCCTGTCCACGACAAAATACTTTTGGCGATGAAGTATGCCTTGGTCAGGTTTCGGGTGTACCTGTTAGGTCAAAATCCCTTTGGGATCTACACAGATCATGCCTCGTAGAGGACGGCGACGTCGTCGCCTCACCTCTCTGCGCGTAGCGCGGTGGCTTTCTTTCGTTGCCGAGTACCTCTTCACGGTGGAGTACAAGCCGGGAAAGCAGAATGTCCTTGCGGACGCGCTCTCTCGGCGGTCAGATTACGAGCTGACGCACCTGGCCTACCTCGATTCACCGCTCTATAAGCTTATTCGCGGGGCGTATGCCAATGAGGACGACCTTGCCGGTCTAGTGGAGGCGCTGCGCGCTCCAAACAAGGCCGTCGAACTTACGGCGCGACAGCGTTCGCGTCTGCACCACTACTCGGTCGTGGTGGGTTTGCTCTACTACCAAGTATACGGCGGCGACGAGCCTCGAATAGTCGTTCCCAACAACGAGGACCTCCGTCATCCTGTCCTCTATGAGGCTCATGACACGCCGCTTAGCGCCCATCTGGGGCGGGAGAAGACGTATACGTTTGTGGTCCGCAGCTCCTGGTGGTCCCACATGTATAAATAGTTACGTAAGTACGTACAGTGTGAGACGTGTCAGCGTGTCAAACGCGCGCCCTCAGCGTCCGCTCCTTTGATGAGCTTGCCGGTTCCGGCGGATTGCCGGTGCTCCGTGAGCATGGACTTCAGCTTTGAGCTCCCGGTCGACGCGCGTCGCCACACTGGCATATTGGTTTTTGTGTGCCGTCTTAGCAAGATGGTGCGGCTGGCCGCGGTGCGGAAGAGCGTGACTTCGTCTCAGGCAGCTCAGCTCTTTGTGGACAATGTCTTTCGCATCACGGCCTCCCGAGGCCTTCCTGAGCGACAGAGACCCAAGGATCGTGTCCCACTTTCGGCAACACCTCTTTCGCCTTCTAGGCACGAGGTTGGACATGTCCACAGCGGACCATCCTCAGACCGACGGCCAGACGGAGGGGTGAACAGATTGCTGGAGGACACTCTTCGAAGTGTCGGCGCTAGAGAACCCACCAGATGGAGCACGCTAATTCCACAAGTGAGGTTTGCGCTTAATAATGCAGTACATTCGTCCATGGGTTTCACTCCGTTCTATGTGAACGGGCTGCGGCACCCGCGTACGCCACTGACGTTACCGCGGGCTTCGAATTTCGGTGGGGGAGAGGCTAATGCCGAGGACCCAAGGGGCCTCCAAGGCCTAAGAACGTCCGTCAAACGGAATCTGCTCTCGTTCATTGAGACTGGCGAGGCTGTCTGACAGCGCGTTCGGGATGCTATGGCGGCGGCCAAAGCCCGAGAGAAGGAAACAGCGTTAGCCATGGGCGGGCAAACACTCAGGTTTTTCAAGTGGGAGACCAAGTCTTATTAAATGCCAAGAACCTGCATATTGCTGCGGTGTTCGCGGTAGGCAGCACGAAGATGCCTCCTCGCTTTATCGGTCCGTTTACGGTTATTGGGGTCCATGGCCATGCGTTCACGCCAGATTTGCCATCCGCTATGGCTACGCATCCGACGTTCTACGTTGGGCCGCTTAAGCCATACCATCCGGCTGCAGCGATCGACCGCCAGTCTTTGAACTCCCGTTTGTTAGTCTGGCGAGTCAGGCCAGTGTCATCCCAGAGCTCGCCGGGGCACTTATCGCACTGCGAGACTCCTGGACCAAGGCGCCGGCTCAGCCGCAGGTGTTCGCGATATTCGTTGAGTGTCCAATATTGCAATGCGAGCAACTGTTCGCGGGTAAGGAATAAAGGGTCAGTGAGGCCTGGAGAGCCAGTAATGGCACACTAGGACGCGTGGCGCAGGGAGTTAATAAGGTCAGATCTGGGACGATGCTAAACACACTAAACAGAGTTGAATTTTCCTTCTACATCACAAGTGGTCTTCGCCTTCACGCTACCGCGTACGGGATACATATTGGCCGCCCGACGCTTCGTCAAGACATCGAATACCCCAAGATCGAAGTGAACCCAGACGCCGAGATTGCTTGGCCTGGCGTCTGTCACCTCTCGTTCCAACCCACCGCTAGAGGAAGCGGCAAGCAAGGAAAGGAATATCCCCCGAAGGCAACCCCAGGAAAGTTCGACATCGACCTACCAGTCCTGATCAAAGAAACCCGAGATCAACGACACAACCATACATTGGCGCGGCGAGTAGAAATATCCCCGCTGCTGCCTGAGTTCCCGCTGCCCGCCAGGCAGTCCAAGACTCTTAACCCAGCGCGTCTTCCGAGATCACCCGAAGAGCTATCCAGCCTACCGACGGGTACACAAGGTGAGGATCAACACTTTCACGGAAGATCGGAGTACGTCCTCCGTTAGTCGGCAGTTCGGGCACCGTGTGCAAGAGGATCACGCGACATTGAAATTTCGCGTGACCACTTCGCCACAATGGTGCGCGTGCCCGGATCTTTGGGCGACTCGGGATTTCACCGTGAGTCCCCAAAGAGGATACGCAAAGTGAGTTTGGACAAGGGAATGAGGCGTCGACGAATATCGGATCACCGACGACGCCGCTAAATCAAGATCGATCCGCGGAGCGGCAGCGTTTTGGGAGTAGCTCTACCGACGGAACAGAGGAGGGTCCAGTTGTGGACCTCGAAGATAAACCTCGACCTCCTACCCAGGTCCCCTCGGGGACCCCCGCGGGTCTGGATGAAAATCTAGACCCGCCGGACGAAAGTCCACAGGCGCAAGCCGGAGCCACTACGTCCATCCAACCACGAAGTGGTAGATCAACGGCAAAAACGAAGACGGCAAAATCGAAGCCTTCGCGCAAGAAGATCAAGGCACCTGACTCCGAGACTGAAGATCGTGGAGATCTCATGTCTGACGATCAGCTGACCAAAGCCTACTACAAGAAGGAACTGCATACATTCCTGATCAACGATGCGGTGATGCGTGTGCTCCGGCCAAAATTTCTGGGTGAACTCCAAGGACCTGTGTCGCCACCGGTGGCTGGATCGACCAAACTGTCGGCCACCAAAGCACTGATGCGCCTACTCAAAGAAACTGGAATAATGGCCGAGTCATTCGAAGCAGAAGCGCTATTCGATCTGAAGCTCAGCGAGATCAAACAGTCAGTCCAAAGCTTGTTCGAACTCCTGGGCCCTCTGGTCGGCGAGCCAGATCAGGCTCAGAAGCAATCGACCCAGTCAAAGTCAACTAGATCGACACTGACCGTGACCAGATCCACGCCAATAGTCGCTCCAGGTGACCAGACCGCGGCGTCGTCACCTTATGTGTCTGCTACGGAAGAGGTCGAATCAAGCGACTCGGAATAACCACCTCGCATGGCTTTAGGACCAGCAGGTGCAGCCATGCTTCAAAATCATGCGAAACAGACCGCTGGACGAACGACTATAAATCCAAGAGATACCCGGGAGGCAATGGTGAACTCGAACCGACACCCGCCGGAGAAGCTGGAATCGTTTTTTCAAGCGGCCATGGAACGGTTCCTGAAGGAACAGCAAGTGCCTCGGACACGGCCGAAACCAAGATCGACGGGGGATCAAGATGTAGAAATGGTGTCAGTCGGGTCGCCAGACCGACCCACTACTGCTTGGGAGCACGACGATCTTGGGTGCTGGAGGCGTCTGACGTGTGATAAGTGTGGCAAGAGAGGACACCCGTCAGACAGCTTCGTGGATCTCGCCACATGCTCTGCACACGATGCCTTTTCGTGTGCAG
>BSXT01000969.1:0-18855 GCA_030267785.1 Phytophthora fragariaefolia | reverse complement strand
AAGCAACAGATATCTGCCAATAAGAAGCATGCATTAGGATAGGGATTCTGCCAACCACTCGTTGGCAGATCCTCTCTTTATAGATATCAGTTTTAGGAGGCAAAGCCAAAGTTAACATTTCAAATTCAGTTCTCATTTTCTACCAAAGCTTATTAATAAGTCTTTATTTAGATCTAACTATACTTAGTGAGCTAAGTATAGTTAATCTAATATAAATAAACCTACGCTTCCTCCTACACGTTGCGCACACGTGTAAGCTAAAGTAGTGAGCTAAGTAAGCCCACTACATGCCTTGACTCAGCCCTTGGCAGGGATGAGTGTCTCCGCAACTTAGTCCAGGTGTTCACGTGGCGTGATACCAGCACCCAGGATTACGTCCAGACCGTCCTCGTCTCTCTGGACACTTCGTACTTCCAGGTCACGTACACCCCTAACGCACGCATCTTCCGTCGGCAAACTTACACTTCAACTACCAGCTCAACACCGAGTATCGGGTGTATATCACAATATGGCAGTTCTCAACGATCATTCGGAATACTTCCAGGACTCTCATGACCACGATCACCTCCTTCTCAGCGATGTGGTACCGTATTTCAGAGTCGTTCAGGACGCGTCCGGTGAACCGCACCGGCTGGATCACGCCATCGGACTTCTGACCTAGTACTGCACACGCTGTCCACTTGTTAGCGTGGGGAATAATAACGTACGACTTGGTACGGTCAGGATGGCCGATCAACGGGGTCGACACAATCTTCCGTTTCAGGATCTCAAATGCCTCCTTGGCCCTGGACAGGTCTCGTCCAGCACGAACTTGCTCATCGGTGAGTTCGTACACGACCGCAGCCACAAGGGGTAATCCTCGATGAACTTATGGAAATAGTTCATACTTCCCAGGAATGACTGGACTCCTTTCAGAGTCTTGGGGAATGGGAGGTTCTGGACGCCCTTCGCAATCTTGGGCGTTGCTCGAAGTCCTTCAGCACTGATCTCGAGTGAGAGGTACGGAATCGTCAACTTGCCAAATTCACTCTAGGGCAAGCTCACCGTGATGTTCCAATAGCGCAACCTGAACAACCGTGCGTCCAGGTCGGCGTACAGTTGGTCCCAGGTTGGAGCCCCATGAGCGATATCGTCGATGTACGAGCTCCGTCCAAGGACATGTCCCATCTGGGAAGTTGTCGGTAGGTTGCGCTGGAAAACTGTCATCACGTCAGTCAAGGCCGGTACTTTGCTTCCAGACTTTTCTCTTTCAGACCCCCCGCTCGTTTACGTCCAGACCCAGAGCTCCAGCACATCAGGGTCAACCAGCCTCTCTTCTTCCGGAGGAAGGCGAACGAATCCCCTAAGACAATTGTTGATGACGGCCTGGTAAATGAGCGGTCCATTCTTCAAACCGAACGGCATCCTGACCCATTAAAAATGCCCAAACGGGCATACAAAGGTAGAAATCAACTTGGCACGCTAGGTCATGGTAACCGCCCAGAAACCACCGGCCATGTCGAGACTCGTCAACCACATGGCAGTCTCAAAGCCGATCAGTATGTCATCGACCAGAGACAATGGATAGTTTGACAGCTTGATGAAGGCAACAACCCGGTCGCCAATGCACATTCGGATATCCACGCCGTTTTTCTTTAACACGATCACTATCAGTGAGGCCCAAGGCGATTCCGAATTCTCGATCAACTTGGTCTCCAACAACTTATTCAGTAACTCGTATACTTTCATCATCAGGTGTGGGGCGATCGACCTTGGACGCCGGGCGACAGGTTTTGCGTCGCCTACATCCAGGTCACAAACAACGCCCCTGGCCGGAGCGGAAGCTGCATTTCAATCTCCCCGAAAATCTTTCGGTGGTACTCCTGGACGGTTCTCATCTTCGTCCGGAGTCGTACGTCCAGGTTCGCCAACATCGGCTTGGGTGATATCGCATTCAGGACTGAGATCATTCCGTTCAGGAATCATAGCAAGTTCATCACATAATTGTGACATCAGCTCGCTCTCCTCTTGGATGTAGACTGCCAGTTCCAAGTCCAGATCTTCCAGGTTCACCCGCATACAGCGAGCATATTCCTGTTAAAGCTTGTATAAAGGTGTCCCCGGCATTGCTTGACTCGGATAATCTTCAATCTCATCATTCTCGTCGGAGTCTTCCTGGACATGCGAGTCTTTCACAGCAACCGCTCAGGACTTGGCCCCATTGATGATCAGGGTTACCCAACGATCTCCACATCCAGCCCAGACAACTTCACGTTGAGGGTTACTCTGGCCGTATCGAATCTTCACGATGGCGTGCTCCCCTGGCGGGAGATACACCGATCGTTCAGGGAACACCGGCAAGTCCAATCCTGGACGATCTCGAGCTGGATTCCCACACATCATAACAGTCTCATCATCAGGAAGGTGGATGAGGCCTTCTCGAAGACTCAGTCTCACCCGGCAGCATACATGAAATTCATCCTGAACAATACTTCTAGACCTTCACCAATGTTTGCAACATACACGTCATGACGTACACAATCCTTGGGCCGAGCGTAATCTTGATTCTCGCACTTGCCGATATGTACGTTGGGACTCCCCCCAAATCCAGACACTCTGGTCGGGTCTCGCATCCGAAGTTTCAGCCTGAGCCTACGCGCAAGGTCCAAGCTTATCATACTCACGGACACCCCGGTGTCCAGCAAGATCTTCGTCCGGCTGTTGTTCACTGCACCGTGCACTGTTGCCACCTCACATCGGTCCTCAGCTTCATGGCTTTCCCACCAACCGTAACATTCTCCTGGACGTAATTCTAGTTCCACCAATCTTTCAGAGTCTGGATAGAGCCATTCAGGACGATCTTGTTCAGGGTCGCCAGGTCCGTGTTGAATCAAAGTATTCATGTATTGTTGGTTATCTGATTTTCTTCTTCTTCTCAGTTCTGGTCCAACATACACTAGGACACACAATACTTGGGAGCGCTTCAGCCCGGCGCGTTCTGGATCCCCGTCCAGCGGGCTTACTAATTTAACGGTACTCCTGGATTTTTCTCGTCGTCCAGAAGTGTCTTCCGGACAGACTGAGGCAGGTATTTCAGCATGTATTTCCGGACGAGATCCATGATAGCTGCGACTGCTTGGTACTCTTGACATTGTCTGTTGTGATATTTCCAGTAGTTGCAGGGCTGAACTTTGCACGCGTAGGCTGGGTGGCGTAGGAGGCTACATCGATCACATACGATATCCGTCCAGCAATTCTCTGGCTTGTGACCGAACTTACGACACTCTGAACAAACTTCGTTCCGGTCAGGATTCTCCCGTCGTGGAGATTGCCATCCTGGGCGGCCACCCGCCTTGGCCGGCCTCCATCCATAATGCTTCATCATGCGAAAAACACAGCGTTATGAATGTCTTAATCAGTTACAGTCGGCCTGGACGCCGAGGTCTTGGACACAACTTCCAGACTGGTGCCTTCCAAGACGGAGCACGGAAGTGTATTAGCATCTGGGGTTCCAGTCCCGATATCTTCCACTTCGTCGTCGACGCACATGTCCATCCTGTTCGGCTACTGACTCGGCGTCACTCTGGAGGACATACGCACGTCCTGGACGCCTCGGCTTGAAACGTCCTGGGTCACATTGTCAGCCCGAAAATCATGTGGCTTGGGCGGAGGTGTATCATAGTCTCCTTCTTGGGCTAAATAGTCGTCTTGCTGGGGGGCATACCCGACGTCATCCACGTCATGGAACCTCTGGTTGACCAGGATCACCTTGAGCTGCTTGTCCCTGAGGCTCTTCATGAAACACTTTATATGTTGGGCACGCTTTGACGCAGGGGACTTGTACTTGATACCAGCATTGACCGCAGCCTCCTTCAGCCTATAGGGAAACTCCAACGGGGTCTCGCCTGACTTCTGCTTCGTCGTGAAATATCGTTCAGACTCCGACGTCCTCGTCTTCAGGTACTTGTGACGGAATTCCCTCGAGGGCTTCTTCCAGTCAGCTTGGACATGCTTCGGGAGCTGTCCGCGCCAATTCCGGACGGCGGAGGAAATCTTCATCCTCAACCGTGAAAGCTTGACTTTATCCGTCCAGCCTCCTTGCTCCGTCATGTTGAGGAAACGTTCCCACCAGGACCTGCGGTCACCTAGCGATGCCTTCTCGTCGAATGTCTCCAGTGAGTTGGGATTCACGTAAGGCCTGATTGTCAGAAGCGTCGAGCCCACCTTAGCCTTGGACGACGTCTTCGTTGAGGAACTTGTTTCCTTACCTGAGCTGTCGCTCCAGGAACTGGAGTCGGAGTCACCCTCATCGGAGTCAGAGCTGGGGTCGGAGCTGTCAGGCGACAAGTCCCTGCCTGGACGCTTCTTCCGGGACGGATTCGACTTACGTCCAGATCGGCGTAGCCTTGTCCCTCGATCCCTGCCTGGGGCGTACCGCATCCGTCCGGACTCCCTGTATCTTGGTGGACTTGATCGCAGTCTCGGCGGCGCTGGCATTTTGTTCACGCTTGACTCCCGCCTTCACACTTCCAGCATAGGCTGAACGGTTGACGTTGGGGATGGTCGCGCGCAGTTGTGCAATCGCGGCTTCGGAGATATTCATATGTCCCACATTTGTCTATATGTCAGGCGCTTGTCGCCTGTTTACGCCACTTACCACTGGATTCCTGGTTGCTCATTCACGGTTGTGGACTTCTGTCTTCACCGGAGTCGCCGAATTAGGGCAGTAGTCGCACGGCCAGTTTGCGTGTCCGCTGATGACGCCTTCAGGTTATGGATCTGCTCCGCCTGGAACTTCTGCATATCGCGTGCAGCCTCCTGCTCCTGGACGCGCACAGACTCAAGATCTTTGCGCTTCTTGAGGAGTGACCATTGCTGCACTTCCAGGCCGGCCTGGGCTTGATGCGCCCAAGCCGCGCTTTCAGCTTCGTGTCTCTTATCGTCTTCTGCCCTCTGCTGCTGGATATGTTGCAGTGCTAGGGCTTCGACACGTTCGCGTTCGACACGGGCGGCTTCAGCGCACGCGGCTTGGATCAAGGCAGCTACGTCCGGGGTCATCTTGGTCGACCTCGGCCTTCATCCTTCGTTCCGGGATGGTCTCTCGCGTGACGTAGAAGCCCATCTCGCCACCTCAACGACACTTCCAAATGCCTGAGCGGACATCACCATCGGCCCATACCCAGCGTATTGCATTTGTGACCCAGCAGTATACCCGAGCGCAGCCGACGAAGATCCCGACGAGCTGTTCCTGGATGCATACAAGCCGGAAGTGGTAGCGACGAGCGACGAGCCATCAGTCGTGCCGACTTGACTCGGAAGTGTGTCAGCGTCCTGTCTGCTGGACGTGCGGGTATCCTGAATGGACTCCATTCTGGACGAACTCGACGACGGAAGCACCGAAGGCAGCGATGTGAGCAGGTATTCACGGGGCGGGCGATACTGCCGACGCTTGGAATTTGGCTCGCCCGTCGTGGATCCATCGCTGCTCCGGACCGGACGCAGGCCAGTCATGCGTAGGCGTAGAACATAGTTCCGACCTAACAAATCGAACTTGTGGTCCGTCATGAGTAAGTCTCCTTCCGTGTCATCTGCGTGGTATTCCAAGATAGGCGGGCGTCCAGACACCTCTTGTACGTCTAGACTTGGAACGACCTTGAACTTCGCTCCGACTACCAACTGTCGTCATTCGATCAGCTCAACGGCTAGAAGTCGCAACATCTGTCTGACCAATTATCGGACCGAGTCGCCCATGACTCTAGACGCTGCCGTCCTGAACCATTCGGGAATCAAGTTGTCAAAATTGGAAACCAGCCTCAACGAGTAACGTTTGAAGAATCGCAACGCATTCTCGGGCCGTGCACAATTCGACCGGAATCTGAACAGCCGTGCGGTCTCGTGCGAGAGCCAAGTTTCGCCGGCTCAAGTTCAGCTCGGTACTCCAGGACTGAACAGGGTGGTTCAGGGGTTCTCGATCGTCCAGGAACTTGGACACTTCGAGCATAGCCGATAGCCAAGGAAACGAGTCTGGGTGATGTTCCGGCCAGACTTACTCCACGCTAAGCTGGTACACACATTCAGACCGAACTTGCTCCCAACGCGACACTTCTCGAGCCACATATGCCTTCGCCGCCAGTTCACTCCTCTGCGGGTCCGGGGCCGCGACATCGTGCGATCCTAGACGTATATCCAGATCCAGCGACGGCGACGTTAGCTTGGACTCGATCACTTGAGCGGTCTCCGTCAACACCTCCGCCTTGGACTCCAAGTGCGAGGACACATTCAGGTCCTCCAGCACCGCGTCTTCTTGGACGGTCGTCAGCGGCTTCTCCTCGGCGAGTTCAAGCGTTTCATCCAGCAACCCCACATCTTGACCTGGAAGCTGAGACTCCAAAACTCGATCAACTTCCAGGGACGCTTCCACATTGGCGCCTCCCTCTGACGCCTGAGCGGGTTCATCCTGAACGGACGCACCCTCAACGGCCCCCGGCAGGGTTAGCCGACCTCCCGAGTAATCACCCTTGGAGACTTGGTACGCGACTAGGGCGGCTGACTCCGGGGTCGGCCGGGCTTCGGCCGAAGACCTTTTCTTCTCTTCCTTGACCGCCTTGCGCTTTGCAGCACTTGCCTTCCGAGCTTCTCGAACCACATCATCCAGGTTCTTCTGCTCTTCAGGTGGCAACCCTTGCGAGCGTCGCGACTGATGAACCGGCGCTCCGCGTTCCTTTCCGCGCCCTCATTCGCGCATGCTTTCCTACTTTCTAGCGGTCATAGCAACTCGTTAGAAATTGGTCGTACACCTCACGGTCTTAACCTTACTAAAATATACACAACTCGGTGAAATCCAAAGGCACCAAATCCGGGCACGCGCACCAGCTGAGGCGAGGCCGATGAACCTTTTTCCGCCCAGGTGTATAGCGCAGCCAACCAGACTCCTAGAAGTACGGTTGTAATCCTGAACGTAAGATTACGTCCAGGATGGCGGTGTTACCTTGTGAAATCCGTCTGGGTGTCGTTTGTCTTCGATCTTAGACTTGCACCGTATGAGTTGTTATACACTTTGTAGGTCGAGAGTGCGGGGTCTTACCGTAACCTTCTTGGACGTAGTTCCCACGGCTCCAGATAACCGACAATACAAAACAGAGTTATATACAAATATATATACGTCACTTATTTTTTGAGACCCTTGGACGGTGGGTCTATCCTCCAATCACTAAGCTATTTCCAGGACACTGGTCAATCCTGGATAGCTGTTCACACGCGCACCACCCTCAAAGATGAGGGAAAATATACAATCAAGTACAATCCTAACACGTTGGTAATCAATTCAGAACTTCTTAGACGCAGATTACCTATTACGTCCAGAAATACAGACAATAATATGAAATGCGGGAGGCAACCGTTTAAGGATGTTCACCACAACTGAGATATGGGATAAACGGATCAATCCAGACGAGGTACTCGCCCTGGTCCCCGTCTAATTTGGCTTGGCTTGCTTCACACACACTTGGTAGCCGCTAGGTCAAGTGGTGCCCTTCGTCGTCCCGATCGGTTCCTCCGGGGATGGTCTTCCGGGAGGCCTCCTCCGACACTTGCGCACTTCAGGGAAAAAAGAAACTCTGTTTGTTGTTATCAGTCTGTCGGTCATCTGTCACTAGCTACATGCGCTTCTATCATTCGTATTGGCTGTTGTATGGTCTTGAATGTTGGGTTGAGCGGCGTAATCAATGGCGTGCGTCTGACACAGGTCAGGCGTCTAATCAGGGGTGCACTCCTGATGGGTACCTTCAAGGTATCTAAGGTCTGTCTATCCTGGTTTGTTCTTGGTCGGACGACTTGGTCGGTCGATATTCACTTAGATTTTGTATACTAGGTGCGTACGTTCAGGAGTGTCCGTACGTCCAGGGTGGAACCATCCGTTCGGGGCTAAGTCGTTTAGAGTGTCGTCGTCTAGACTTCTTCTCCGTTCAGGATAGATGAGCTCGTTCAGAGATGGTGGTTCGTCTTTGGGGTTTTGGTCGGGCTTATACACGGCTATAGCTGTGTCAAGACAGGTGGCACTCAGATAGCATTTCTATCCGAGGCTCTTGCGCGCACCCTTGGGATTTACCTGTCGTCGGGTCTTGGTAGCAACATATTTAGTTCGTCAAGGACGAAAACGTCGTCCAGGGCTACCAAGCCCATCCACAGCCGACGCGAGCTCCGTCATCCCCCGCAGACACTCCACACACTCCACGTGTCACACTTCAATCCTGAACTGGCCCTCATCATCCAGCCAATCACGACTAGGGACAGACAGCTGCTTGCCCCTCCCCAGAAAATCTTGGAACGCATCGTGTCATTTGCAACTTCATTACTGTCACCCCCAGTCTGTTCCGCCATTACGTCCTATGTCTGGGCTGCTCCCGTACCAACTCCAGGTAAAATCGCAACTCTTCCCATCGTGTCATCCATGGGTACCGCGTATGCGTTCGGCGCCGCAGCCTAAGGTTGTCCAGTATACACCATGCCACGAGCCACATTGTCAATTGGGTCATCAATGGCGGTCGCTTTGTCAACTGCCTGCTCCAGTGATGTGTGGGTACTGGTGCCTGCTTCACTAACATCCTCGTGGTCTTATCAAGATTCCAATACAACTGGGCTAACAACGTTCGTTCACTAACATTGTCCTGACCAGTCATATTGCGCAATCCAGCTGCAAAATCTGCGAACGTCTCGCCAGGGTACATCATTCGCTGGTACACAACGCCACTCTGCCATCGCTTGGTCAGGACTTTCCTCATACCGTCTGATTAACGCTGCTTTCAAATGTGTCCAGGTCTTCTCCGCCATGGGTAATTCCTGATCCATCTGAACCCACCATCCAGCTGCATTGTCTTGTAGTTTGTTCCCAACAACAAAGTACACTTCCTCGTCCGTCCAGTCTCCTCGTCCAGAGATCCTAGCACCTTGCACTGCCAAATCCACATTCGCAATCCACGTCGAAACTGAAACCGTCGGGGAAGGCTTGTACGGCCTGAGATCGAGATCCTTCGCATTCTTTCGGTGTCGTCGTCGTCGCGCTGATCATTCATCACGTCGCCGGCTGCGTCGTCGCACATGTCGCCGATAATCTGAACTCGACTGATCACTACTGCTATCCCATGGTCTGGAATCGTTGCTGTCACCACTGCTGTCAGGGGACGGGGGACGTCTCGCCATCGCCGGGCCCGTCCTGGTATTCGTCGCGTCACTCATTTTCGGGTGCTCAACTGTACTGTCGCTGTCACGGCAGATTCAACAGGCCGCGTCGTAGTAGTCGTTGTCGTAGCCATCGTTGTCGTCGGCGTAGTCGTTGTTGCCGATGCCGTCGTGGTAGTCTCTGGTGTTGTCATAGTTGTGGGGGGTTCCAGAGCTTCCGTTTCGTTTCCATGTGGCGTGTCGGTTGCCGTAGCCGCCGTCGACACTCTCGCCGTCCCTATTCCATTCACGCGGGCCTCCAACCTCGCTACCGTTGTCATCGTGAGGTGAATCGCCTGCGTCAGCGTCCTAACCTCGTCGTTTACTAGCGGCGCGCCGTCA
Organism: Phytophthora fragariaefolia; assembly: GCA_030267785.1. Taxonomy (NCBI): domain Eukaryota; phylum Oomycota; class Peronosporomycetes; order Peronosporales; family Peronosporaceae; genus Phytophthora; species Phytophthora fragariaefolia. The sequence goes on along the minus strand of BSXT01000969.1, from coordinate 9,318 downwards.
CTTCCCGTCATCACTACATTCGTCGCGGTACTCCTGTCGGTGGCTGCTGCCGTCGCTGCTACACCAGGCTGCTGTGACGTGGGAGCCGTCTCCATGTTCGTGTTCCCCGCGGGACCCGCTATACTCGGTGGGGTGTGCTGGAACCGGGCCGTCCATCGTCGTCCTTGGCCTAACTGGCGGCGTGGCCCTCGCTGCTTCGCTCGTGCCCGTGATCGTCTCAGTCGCGGGCGCGTTCGGAATGTCTGATGGCCCTTGGGACCGCGTAGCCACGCCAGTAGTCATCACTGCTGTACCAGATGTCTTGGTACGCGACATACTCAGTAGTTTTCGTCCATCGTAACCTGGGTTACTCCGTACCGTACTCGTCTTATCAAAACGCCACTGTATGACCACCATTCTAGCCCCGTGCACACCGGGGGTCGTCGACAAAGCTGACCGTTGCCAAGATCCGGATGGCCGACGGAGTCTACTCGTGCTCCGCGCCGGTGCGTGTCTAACCGACACTGCCACCAACTTCATTTACGTTCAAACAATTCAGTCTCTCGTTCCGCTTCTACTCACGTCCTACGCGTCACGCTGCCCTGTTGCAGAGAGTTGGAGTTACCGACCAACGCTCACTTAGCCACTCGCACGTACGCCTCGGGCGCCTGTGCTCCAAGTAGGCAGCTTTTGCAGCAAACTCGGACACTGCTCGCCCGAATTTTTGTCGTCGCTCATTGCGGTTCGCAAGGCCATCGCGGCCAGGATGCAATGGCCTTGGTGTTGAAAGAACGATTTTACACCGTGAATCTGGACGATAAAGTGGCCAAGTTGGTCCGACAGTGTCTACTCTGCAAGCACTTCAAGGGCCCTCGTCAGATTCCGCGCCTGTATGGCCCGCTGCTGACACCGACGCAGCGAAATGAAGTGGTGCATTGGGACTTCCTGTCCCTTGGTGATGGTTTTGGCGACTCGAAGTATCTGCTGGTGGTGAAGGATGGAATATCCCACTTCTGTGAATTGTTTCCGTGCGCTACACCAACTGCCTACGTCGCGGCGGAATCACTCACACTCTGGTACGCACGGTATGGGCTACCACAGACTCTCAAGTCCGACCAGGGCACGCACTTTCGCAACGAAATGGTGAAGCACCTCGCAGCGCGATTGAAGATGGAGCTGCACTTCACGCCAGTATACTCACCATGGTTGAACGGGACGGTTGAAAGGCTGAACAAGGACGTCCTTCAAGTACTCCGAGCGCTGCTCATGGAGTATGGCCTGGGCCAGCACGAGTGGCCATATCTGTTCCCTGCTATCCAAGCCAACAATAAACCACACTCCAGTCCCATCGCTTGCAGGTCATGCTCCTGTGGTGGTGTTAACGGGGCTGCCAGCTTCATCAGCATTGGACGTTATTGTGGTGCCCGCCGGTAGCGAACAAGCTGAACGCGTAGTCGACCTTGACGATATTGGCGGCTTCGTGGGCCAGCTTCGCTCTTCGCTGCACGCTATTCACCAGGAGGTGTCAGGTGCAAAGGAACGCCAGCGACTCCGCGACATGGCATCGCACAAGGGCATTCCTGTCAACTTCGACGTCGGTGACTTTGTGCTATGGTCAAGAATCGACCAACGTCTGCCGAACAACAAGCTGTTGGGTCACTGGGTCGGCCCCTTCAGAGTGGTTGCTGCTCTCGCCCACTCCTTCGAGATAGAGCACCTGGTGACTGGACGAAAGTACGATGTGCACGCTTCTCGTCTAAAATGCTACGCCGACGCCGAGCTGGACACGACTGCAGAGCTGTTGGAATTGGTCTCCAACCAGGGCATGCTCTTGGGAGTCGAGAGGTTGGTCGACCATCGCTACAACCGTGACCTGAACCGCTGGGAGCTTTTCGTCTCATGGGCCGGTCTCCAAGCCATCGAGAATTCATGGGAGCCGCTGATCACGTTGCTGCACGATGTCCCCGAGAAGGTGCGCGAGTACATCGACGCGGCTGAAGATGACGAACTCAGCGCTCAACTTGACTAGCAGCACGATACTGCAGCCGCATCCAAGCTTTGGAGGGCACTGTCGGCGTGACGACGGTCAGAGTTCAAGCTTGGGCTGCGTCGCAACACGAGTTCGTGCTGGTGCCCAATCAGCACCACGTCGGAGCGCAGGACGCGTGCCAAGGATTATGGCGCGGCAGACTAGTGGGCTGCGGCACGTAGTTTGCACAACGAGTGGGTGCTGGCACGCTCTCACTCGTCTTCATGTAGGCGTGCGCTCTAGCGGAGGCACTCGATTTTCTTTGCTCTACTTCTGCTCATTAATAAACTTTCCTCTTTGGAATCAAGCCCCGGGTAAACGCGACACAACGTTTTAAAGTTGTGAGTCGTCGCCCAGTTCACTAGATGCAACATCAGTTTGCGGCCAATGCCCATGCGCTGGTATCGGGGGATTGGACTGAAACTCGGCGAACTGCAGCTTTGCCGTCACCCTTTGGTTCCAGCCCGATCATACCCACAATTTTGCTGACCCCGTTGTTGTCTTGAATCGTAGTTACCCAGAAGTTGCCTCCAGTCGCCATGTATGTGCCTTCGACGTCGGCGAGGTCGTCCTTGAGACTTTTTCGCACGTACCCCGCCAAGCGTTGCTTTGACACGGGGTCATTTTTCGCGTAAAGCATCATGCCGTACTCGAAAATGGCAGCGACTTCAGGCAAGTCATCGCAGCGAAATTGGCGGATGCTAATGGCCGGCTTAACGGTGCGCGCTGGGTACATGGTGGGGACGAGCTCGAGTCTTTAGTGCTTCAATGAGTAACTGAAAATGATATGAGTCATGCCACACAAGCATGCCAATCGAAGCAGACCGAGTGCGTTCTACGAGTCCGTTTGTATGTTCGTAGTGGCAAGGGCAAACATGTTGCCGTCTCAACTTGTGGGTGAGATGAGTGGCATCGTCCACTTGGTGATTGGTCAGTTTAAAAATCCATCTCAACCAATCCCTGGCGTCGTCCGTTGAAACGGCCGCTGAAGATTCAAACAGCGCGCCAAAATGCAAATTTTATTTTACATTTTAGTAATAATTTAACGGCATCCTTACCCACACGTTAGCAGCTCGTAGATTAATGGCGCTAATGTATTTTGATTAGTCTACATTGACCTGGCCCCAGTTCCTCACGCGGCTGCTTTCTTAGTTGACGCGAATACGACTATGTATTATTAATATTAATAGCTCGCTCATAAAATATTACTTGCCATCCGTGCGCTCGGCGCTTCAATGGAGCGGGACCAGGGCTTGACGGGCTCCACGTCCTATTACTTGGTATGAGCTGACGGTTTCTTGTACAGTACTTAGTATGTCTACCATTTTCGCCGACACGAGTGCCCAAAGCACATCTGCTATCTCACTCAAGCCTGGTACAACAAACGTCGCATTTCCAGGGAAGTCAATAGCTAGACTGGCAACTAGCTTTCGCGACGGGTTCTCCAGAACATATTCCTTTGCGGGAGAGGAAAGAGCAGATGGAGATAAAGCCTTTTAGCCTGGCATGCCCTCAAAAAGCAACAATTGTCCCTGAGGGCTGGTCAAGAAGTGCTGGCACGCGTCTTTGATCCTCTTGGAGTGCTTAAGTCTTATCGTGACGACTGCAGATATCGCTGAAAAGAACGTGATAAGAGACATCGCAGGAGGAATTTCCATAATTCAGTCATTTTCACTGAGATCGAGAAAAAGATTGTGAAAAGGCAACAACTTTCACTGATATCATCTGAATTAAAAGTAATGTTTCTGCATTGGAACTGTAGTAGTAGTGATACTCGAAAACCAACTATTATTATTATTATATATGTGGCACTTTATCATTCACAATTGTTCTATCTTCTCCATCTTATGAATGTATTATTAATAACTATGCTCTGGTGATATGGTCAACAGGCCCACGCTCATGTACATAATCACAAGCACCTCATTAGTAGAATTACTATGAATAATATTAATTTTATGCTAATCATACTGCAGCTACTAATACTACAAATGTCCTGAATTCAGCGTAGATCGACGATACTTGACTAGTCAACGCATCTAGTTTCTTTACGCGCTTGTGATTGTCGGCCCACCACACAGTCACTCCCCGGAATGTTCTCGTCCTCAGAACCGTCCCTGCTTTCATCTTCCTTGCCCTCCTCACCTTCGCTCACCGCCTCCCACTGGCCCACCTTATCTACCTCTCTCTCAATGGTGTATACCTTGCTGGTCTGTCGACTGGCAAGCCGCCTTCTCTCTTTTTGAAGAGCTACTGCCTTTGGTCCGCACCCAGTCTTGCGTAGTAGGTGCTGCTCCAGCTTTGATGGCGTGCTAAATTTCGTGTGGTATCGCCAACACGTTGTCGTCTTGCGACTTTTCGGACGATCGGTTTTTTTTCCCATAGTTTTCGAGGTGCTGGTGCCAATCAAGGATGCCAGAGAGTAAATGAGCAGCTTAATTGAATGATGCGCTCTCGGGATGGCAGCCCGAGAGCGCACCACTACCAGTAACTCCCGGTTTAATATGCGCCGATTAGTACTACTACTTAGTAATGCATTACTATCACTGAGTCAGTGCTTTGCAGTAGTACAAATCGATTTGATAAATCTCAGTGAAAATCACTGAATTATGGAAATTCCTCGACATCGCAGCGCCAACGACGCACCACACGGTGTGTGCCAACGACGCACCTTCATCGAGAGAGAGAGGAAAGAGGTCGTAGAAGGCGAGCTCAAGTCGTGTCACTTCATCGGGCCACTACATGCACGGAGCCATGATGGCCACACACCGTGTGGTGCGTCGTTGGCGCTGCGATGTCGAGGAATTTCTCCCGTGTGGCACACGAGAGTCACAGGTATACGACGAAGCTGGAGGGTAAGAGACGGGAGTATGCTGCCAGCTGCATTTTGCATTTATCTTAAGTTTTGTATGTGGGAGGTTAACGAGGTAAGGGAGGCGAGATTAGCCTTACCTTAGCTTTCGGCGGGTTGAAGGTTTGGAAGACTGAGGTTGACAGCACTAGTTGCTAGTGACAGCACTAGTTGCTAGTGACAGCACTAGTTGCTAGTGACAGCACTAGTTGCTAGTGACAGCACTAGTGACAGCAACTACAGAGAGAGCTGTGCAACCAGTAGTGCTATAACCTGGTCAATTTGGAGGTCTTTCGTAAGAGCACTCCTCCTACGTAGGACCCTAAATCGGAGGGCATTTTGGCAGAAAGGCACAATAAGGCTAATCTCGCCTCCCTTACCTCGTTAACCTCCCACATACAAAACTTAAGATAAATGCAAAATGCAGCTGGCAGCATACTTCCGTCTCTTACCCTCCAGCTTCGTCGTGTACCTGTGACTGCATGAACGAAGCGTGTTGCAGGGCAGCTTAGAGCTTCCGTGAGGTAAGTTTGGACGCTCAATCTAGTGCTTACTCAATGTATCCCGTCTTATTGTGTGGACTTTGTTGCTGCGAATGCATGTAGCTCGGCTTTTCCCTCGTGCGCAGCGATATTGATGACCAACAACGAGCAGATATATATGACTCGTTCTAATGCACGTTCTTGGTGCTCCCCGACACGGCTGGAAGCGCGTGGGAGTCATGGGCATACACTTACTCGTGCAGCGCGCACGCACGCCCGTGACTCCGTTCGAGACGCGGCAGTGCCAGGTAGTATTGGGCGGCAAGATCCGAGCTGGCGCGTCCGAACTGCTGATGCTGTAGCGCTTCCCGTTTCAGTCCGTGTGGATCGCGATGTATATTGTGCGCAATACATGCGCATGACAATTTAGATGGTGTACCCGTGGTGCCCGTCGGAACAAGGACGCATTGCCTCGCAGATGGACCCACTGAGCACCTTCCTGAATTACCTGCTCTGCTTCGCCGCTCAGCGTGGTGACGAGGACAACCTGAGTTCTCTGCCATCATGGCTCCGTGCATGTAGTGGCCCGATGAAGAGCAGTTCTTGCTATTCCAAACTGTTTGTGAGGTGGCACCGCCATTACCGTTTCGTAAACAGGAGTCTGCCAAAGTGGCGGCGGTGGGCTCGTTCGCGTCGTGCTGGACGAGTTTCTACTATCACCGCCGTCCACAGCTCCCTGAGTTGACGATAGGTCGGCGCCGGCTACTGAATGTTGCTGCACCTCTTGCATCTGCGACTCTGTGCCCACGTCCGCATAGGTAGAGAAGACGACGTCTAACCTTCTGCTGCGCTGAAAACGCTGAGTTCCACGAAAATCATGTCCGGTATCGTGCCAATGCTCACGGGCGATAGTGTGCGGGCAGCGATTGTGATGAACAGAATCCACCAGCGTGTGGGAGGCACTATTCCGGACTTCGTCCGGGGGGCGATGCTCGTTCATCTTGCGACACAGTTCGGGGCCAGAGCCTCAGGACTGTGGACTTCGTCGAGTCAGCTGCGGGTATCTTTGAAGAGGGGCTATTTTTGCAAAGATCGAAAGTTAGGGAGGCTGATCGAGAGCCGGGAAAGTTGGGAGGCTTGGAGATAAGGCAAGGTAACGAAGGTAAAGGTAAGGTTTGGAAGGCTGAGGTTGACAGCACTACTGGTTGCACAGCTCTCTCTGTAGTTGCTGTCACTAGTGCTGTCACTACAGGAATCCCCGCCTAATCTGGAAAGGTGGGACCAATAAACACTGAGAGGTTGCGAGATCTGCATAGGTTTTGCATAGATGCTGATTGTATTGACTTAATACATTTTTGTGCAGAGAATGGAGTTCACGACATCGCCGTAGCGATACCAGAATGCAGCCAGCAATTGCTAATGGTACCCTTCTAGCTCAGTCCAGCGCTCGCTTCGCCCAGCAAAACACTATGTAAATGGAGATATACTACTACCGCAATCCAGCAAAGTAGCGGTCTAGGTTATTATTCTCGCTTTCAGCCTTCCATTTGCCTCTGTAAACGAGCAACTCATGCAGGCTTCATGGGTCGGCAATTTCCCATTGATATATGCTACATCAGTACATGATCTGTCTCTGCACCAGCGAGTGAGCAAATCCCGACTAAAATCTTGTACTATCTCTGGCGGGTACATGCGTAAACTCAGGTCCAGATTAGGCGGGGACTCCTGTAGCAAGTTGGGGAAAAAAAAGAGGTGCGACATTTTAAGGTACAGTACACCAACGGACAGAATGGAAACCTTTACTTTGTTGAAACAGCTGTCAGGTAACGATAGACTTTTTATTTTCAGGATTTGCTACGGTAACGAGTTACGAAGAGACAGCTGTATTTTTATAGTTGGTTTTTATTTGCGCTTTGTTAAACGCTTTCGTGACGGTCTCGGCATTCCTACGCCGAATTGCATGCTTTATCGTCGCTAGGCGTTTTGATATGGCCATGTTGCCGGTGGTGAGCGGCCTGCTCTCGCGCCGAGTGTCCTTCATGAATGTGAGAAGCTCTACTTTGAACGGGACGATTTCGGGTCGCCCAGGCTCTCGCCAAAGCGTCTTTTCACTGCCTCTGAACGCAAAAATGTCCTCCTTTTTTCCACCCGTTGAGCGTCCACCTCGGATTTTTTGGGCCCTTGCAGCTTCTCGCTGACTGAGGCCTTCTGTCGCTATAAGTACATGCCGTTTCTGCTTCATAGAGTAATGCATATGACGCTGTGTAGGATGAGAATAAACCTCGTCAATGAAACTCGCAGTTGCAGACTCCTCGGTGCACCGCTGCGTTAAGTCGGCTGTCGGGTGCTCTGAGGGGGGGTTGCAGGGCTGAGTCCGCTGCAAGGGGCTCCGGAGACGGGGAGGGTGGACGGCTGCCTCCATTTTACGATGTGACTGGCTCAGAAATAGCGGCTGCAAGACATGAATAAATCAGTGATTTTGAGTGATTTGATTGGCTAATACAATAAGAATGCACATCGCCGTTTATCGTGCACGCCCGTTTTACGTTGACTAGCAGTTAGTTTTGTCGGCAGTTGCATTCTGTCCGTTGGTGTACTCATCTCTCGGGGATCGATATTTGAAAGAGCTGAGAAGATATGAGCAATCGTTCACTTGGTCGTCTCCTTCGTGCGTGCACGAACCGCGCGAATTCTCTCTGCTTTTCACTCAGTCGTTGCATGTCATTCTTCAAAATCCGATCTCGCCATTGATCATCACGGCTCGCACCACCCCCAGCACCCGATCCTCGCTTTTTTCGGCCCGCTTTGGCCCGACTTCGAGCTCTCCTCGTCACGAGAAAGCCTAGGAAGAGAGCCTAGGAAGAGAGGCACAATTGAGGAGTTTGGAACCGAGAGGTGAGCATGTCGTCTTGAAGCTATTATGATCAAAGGCGTCGGCAACTGCGGCTCGAGATTGCTGATGCAGTCGTATACTAGTACATGTTTTCGGCGATCAGAGTACCACGTGCTAGATTTTGAACGTCACTTTCACTGCACGAAAATCAGTATCTACCTATTTGATCAGAATCCGACCATCCAACTCACAATATCTCGTATTGTGCTAACCGTAGTGGAATAAAGTGAGTAGTTGAGCTCGTGTCATGTACATGGCATTCTCGATCAGAAGCAGGCGGACTAGAGAACAAAGGTTGTGCTTAGGCAAGTAGGGCCTACCGTGCACGGTAGGCAGCTTCTGATTTCGAGGTCTAGTGTATTGGGACATCATTCCGTTTCGACCAATCAGAGACAAATCAAAAATAGCGCGATGATTGGCTGAAAAGAGCCGCGAGTTCAGCAGTGGCGATATCATAACGCTACTAGGTAACGTTAGTGTTGAGTCAACGCGTTGACAGCCAAACCCTTCGATTCGAAGCATTCCGCCCTCGACTTGAACTCCTATGAAGAAACAACGTCTAAGCACAGGAGACTGCGCCATTCCGACCGAGAACCATCAACCGCCCATCACAGCAGCCCTGGCGACCACAGCAGAAGAATTCATCCTGGCAAAGCCACCGTTAAAGCACACACACTCGCTCGAAATTCCAGAGTTTGGTAACGAAACCCAAGCCACCGGGAAGGGCGAAAAAACTTTTGTTGGCATTGCTGATACTGCTTCCCAAGCATTGTTCGGTTTTTCGGGCCTAGATGAAGATCTATGTTGGCAGTATCTCTCGCCTCTCAATGGTAACAGTGTCGGAGAGCTGGATTTGTTGTTTGACAAATTACCCCAGCAATCCGCATTAAACGAGCTCCCGGCCTTTTCGTCGTTGTCAAACAATGATTTGGATGTGCGGAAGCCTGCTTCACCGTATCCAAGGCAGAAAAAAAGAAAATTTTCGCGCAAGGAGCAGATTCAAAGCCTCCGTGAGACTGTGGCAGAGCTTTCCCAACTGATCAGAGATCTCCAAATGTCAAATTCTTCTGTAACTATTTCGCCG
>BSXT01000968.1:0-14854 GCA_030267785.1 Phytophthora fragariaefolia | reverse complement strand
TTCTTGCCCAGCTTCAATGTGCCCGTGTCTTTGTGCATGACTGGCTCTTGAGAAACCTTGGCCGCATGCGGCCAAGGTTCCCTTGAACCCGCATTTCCTTGAAACCGGGTTTCAGAGTCGGCAGGCCTGAACGCAGTGCGTTCAAAGTCTGCAGCCAAAGGCAACTTGCGCCCAAGGCTGAAACCATACTCAAGGCCTTGCGGTCGAGGGTAGGATGACTCTTCACTAGGTCGTGGGAGCACTTGGCGGGACTTCTTCCGGGTGGCCAGCGGTCTGGACACCATGTACGCGACTTCACTGGGGTGGCTGAGCTCCGGGTACACGAGTTCAATGTGCGTTCAGGGCCTAGGCGAGGCGGGACACCATACACAATACGTTCGTGCAGGCGTTTTCGACGGCCTCAATGTGTCAACCCGCTTAAGGACGGGGGCGGCCTGGACGGATCGACTGCGTTCAGGGTTTCGCATCTGAGCGCAGTCTTCCAGACCTGAAGGGCCCATCCTAGGCCTGAGCGCACTTCGCTCCACGGAACACAGCCGAATTCCAGCTCAGATCTTGTCGCACAGTGTACAGCCGGGTCCGGATTCAGTCTCGACCAATCAGAATGGCGGATTCAGGCGGTTCAGTAGACAGGTGATGACCGGTTCAGGTAAAACCTCGTTCAGTCTCGTCACAGAAATCACTGGACGGGTCTCGAAAACATCTTTCTCCGAAACACCGTCAAGACATGACTTCCCACATAACACACAGAACGATGGTCGTTGCCTCCTCCACGAACGATGCGAGCGGTACCCCTTCCGGGGGCGGGTCGGCTGCGCCTAGCGTGAGCTTGGCACCGCCAGCGCGTAATGATGGTCGCAGCTCCAGCGACGAGACCGAGGAGGAGGAAGTGGAGTGACAGCCGACTGGATCGAAGGAGGCATCTCCGAACTCCGAGACCCAGGGTCGTGCGCCCACGCCTCCGTCCAAGCCGTCCAGATCCGCCTCGGGTAACTCTCCACCGGACACGGACTTCGGCAAGACAGCGGGGCCCCAAGTGATAAGTGTGGATCGAGCCACTGCTCTCCAAACGCTGGGTCTGCTCTCGTCTGAGCAAGGGTCCTCCTCGGGCTTGCCGGTGGTGATGGAGATCCCGCCTGGTGATCCTTCGGACATCACCGCCCGAATTGTTGGCGTGCCGGCGACGGAAACCCACAACGATGGGAGGACCTTCCTTCAGGATATCTTCGGCGGTCCGGAGGCGCTCGTCCAGATGGAGAGCCTCGGGTCCACGGAGTTGGCAGTCTTGTATGATTTCTTCGATGAAAACGATGTCATCGGGGACTTCAAGGCCCCACTCACTGCGACTGAACTGTCCAGTCAACTCAAGAACTTCGCTGTGAAACGCGAATTTGCCAGCATCCTCTCCCAGTTCGACTCCAAGCAACTGGCCCTCCGGACGTTTGGAACGGTGCCCCTTCTCCGGAAGGTGGCTGCCAAGTAGAGCCGGATCAAGCGCAAGCTGGCGGAGGACGACGGCGCCGCATCGGTGGTCGAGCTGCAAGACGATGTCCTGCGACTCAAGCGCGACCAGCAATTCCAGTCAAGCTACTGGGATCGAGAGGGTGGCGGAAGTCCGGAGGGAAAGGAATGCTGCCGTGGCGCAAATGCGTTCAGACTTCGTTCTCCTGATGGAGGAGCGCTAGAAACATATATCCAACCTCCGCAGTCAAGTCCAGACTCTCAAGATGGAGTTAGAGGCAGCACGGGTGTCCCGAAAACCCACCGCTTCTCGATCACAAGGCCCGCGTCTCCGGACGGCGCACGTCATGAATTTCCTACAAGACCACGCGACAGTGATGATGAACTGGCCACGTCTTCGGGACCTTCTGGTCCACTTGGAATCCGGAGCACAGGTCCCTCCGGAATGGGAGACGGTCATCACCGTCATGGCCAACATCAATTTGGTCTTCCAAGCTCCGCCGTTTGTCGGGATGGACCCACCTCAGGATGAAGACGATGAAAAAACCAAGGATGGCGATTACCCGGCTCTGGAGGTTTTCTGGATCTGTCCCGGGGCACGTCTACGACCAAGTTCAGGTCCAAGTCGCCCCAGTTGGGCAAGTGGGCGTCTGGTTCTCAGTCTCCGAAGTCCCAAAAGAAACCGGCTCCAGATGGAGTTCAAGAACTCCCAAGCGAGTGGGTGGGCTCGACGTCACCCTGCCGTCCGGAGGAGGTACCTCTGCCGCTTTCCCTGCTCAAGCTCGGGCAAGTCTGGTGAACTAACCAGTTGTCTGGAAGGACCTTCGTCGGGACGTCAAGTTCCGGATGGAAGACAGGCTGGGGTACCCGGCGGCTCTGGCGCAGGCCGGGGAATACAAGTGCCTCCACACAAGCTTCCCTCTGGGCGACCTCGCCATCGTGCTTCTGTTCATGATGCATTGACATCATTTGGACTCCGCTCCGTGGACGAAGTCCCCCGTCGATACTTCACGGTGGCTTCGGTGGCTCTGGAAGGTCTCCGACAGACGGGAGCCTACATTCCGGAGGGCGAGTCACCCAGGCCCCTCTCTGGATGATGGAGAAATCGACCTTCTGGACTCCGAGGACGAAGTGGAAGACAAGGCCGAGAAGGACGAGGATTATAATTCTCACCAAGACCTGGACGGCGGGGTGGACAACGAAGATGAGGATCCAGACGAAGCTTCGGACGACGGAGTGCTGAACGTCGCACAGCATACTACAAAATGCCATCGACTGAGTAAGTCGTCCGTAGAAGCTCCCACTTCCAAGAAGGTCAAGGCCAAGTCGCCGGTCAAGACGAAGGTGAAGGCCGGGCTTCTGACAGGTCCAAGTCAGGGTTCGGATCGTCGAAGAAATCCAAATCGAAGTGTGGAGGTTCCAGACGCCGGAACTCAAGCACCGCCACTGCTCATGCGATCAAGGCCCCCCAGCATCTGGATACTAAGGAGGGTCTGGTCATTGAGACTCCAGGTCTCGGCATCACGTCATGGATGTACTTCGGTGTCCGGATGAAGCCCGGCGACCCCACTACACACGCTCCGTTCCAGACCCAAGGTTTTCCGGATTTCGTCCCGAACCGTCACTAGCTCGACATCCTAAAGGAGCGTTGCGACGGGGAGGAGTTGAAGGCCTTCCTGGCGACGCGGCCCTGGACGAAGTTGTCCGATACCGGGCGTACGGAAGTTTTCTTCCATCGCCGGGCGGCCTTGGGGCACGAAGTGGTCCGGGCGTTGGAGGATTGGATCGACTTCATGGAGGAGAACGTGAAAGCACTCTGGCACGCGACTCATTGATCGTGCTGGACCGCAACTCCTCGTCCAAGTTCATCCGGAAGACTTGTGCCCGACACCTCAAGCTTCAGGAGAGCGTCCGGAAGAAGGTGATGGCAAGGGAGAAGCAGCTCAAGAAGATTGCTCCGGCCTCCGTGTGGAATGAGCCTGGACTCTGGAATTTCCCCAGCTACACCAAGCCTGGCACTAACGCGAACTACTCACTGAAGGAGCAAGTGGAACTTCTGGATGCACATGAGCCAGCCCACCTGCAGTGGGGAGCATGTTCTCCGGTCGAAGAACGCATCGCCCATCTTCCGGAAGATGTCCGTCGCAAGCTGATCCCGTCTGATCAGCACGATTACCTTGATGACTAGTGCGAGTCATTCCGGAGTAGCAGACATGCGTGTTTTAATTCATAATACATCTGCTTTTCATTCTCCAAACCATTGTTCCATCTCCATTCCTCAATCCTTAACTTCTCAATTCCAATGTAATCTCACTCCAAAATCCATTCATTCCAGACGTTGCCAACTAAGGCACATCATTAGATTGCGAAAACTCAATCCATTTCCTTCTTGACTTTTTCCACCAAGAATCCCCTCAATCCAAAAACAGTCATCATCGTTTCAAAACGGTTTCCCGTCGATTGGTACACACGCAGAGCCGATCACTTTCCGGGCGTCGGCTAGGCTCTGGGATGATCGTGCCCAGCCTGCATCGTCTGGAATCGAGCTCGCGCACCCACCCCTTGGTTAAACCATACCGAAGTGCTCCACAACTTCGTTGAGATAACGGCAACCATTTTGGATCGTCATAACCCTTCCACTTGACCAGATACTCCCGAGTATGTCTGGAAGTCCGAGTTCTTTTGGACCATCGGAGGTCCAGAATCTTTTCCACTTCGTACTCGTTACGTTCGGAATCCGGTTCCCAACTGTCTTCCGGAAGAAGGGCTGCATCAAAGTAATCATCGTCTGCCGCTTCAATCTCAACGGTGGGACGCTACGGGAAGAGAGCACGAGGCTTGAGACGGCTGACATGGACCCAGGGGTTGACCCTGTAGCCGGAATCGGTTACCTTAAGCTTGATCCGAAAGTCGTCGTGCATCTCTTCGATCCGGAATGGACCGGGCCACATGTGAGCGAGCTTCCGACTAAGGCCAGGTTGGACTTTAGGGATATATCGCCATACGGAATCTCCCTTCTCAAATCCAGAGTTCAGCCGTTCGAACAGTTCTTTCCAATGAGCCTCCGAACGTTGACGTTTGTTTGGTCATTTTCTGGAGATCGTCTGCACAGGGGATCGCATAGCTGTATTGCCGTTGGATTTTCCGACGCCACTCGAAGGCGGTGCGTCCCAGGATACTAGAGGACGGAAAGCGTCCCTTGAGCGTCCCAGCCGTGAACTAAGTAAAACGGTTTATCCAGACGGGTGCCATCAAACGACGTGTTCAACGCGAACATGAGTCTCTCCGCATGGTCATCCCAGTCACTCTGGTCGGCTTCGGCGATATAGGGCCGAATACCCCGGACGGCCGTCAGGACGGACCGCTCTTGCTGGCCATTGGCTTGCGGACGGTAAGCGAGTATAGCTCGTTGCTTGCTCCCCCAATATTATCGGAAGCGTGTGACCACTTCGCTCATGAACCTAGGGTCTTGATCGTGTCTGACCATGGAACTCTCCGGAAGACGCATTCTTCGTAAACCTCGGCTACGTCTTGCGCCGTAGTGGCCTTCATCGGCTTGCACATCCCGAAACCGGAGAACGCATCCTGGAACAACAATAGGAATGTGTCCCCTCGTTCGGACTCCGGCATATTAATGACAAAATCCATGGAGACTACCTCGAAAGGGCAACTAGGCTCGATGTTTCAAGGAGAAGGCCCTTCATTCGGAGGCCGTCCCTTGCCATTTGCGGAATCCACGCACTCCTTCACATAGTGCTCGACTTCGTCATACATCCCGGGCCAATAAAACTCCGAACGCAGTTTCTCGTACGTCCGGGCGATGCCTTGGTGTCTGTCCTGGAAGTTTTTGTGGGCATAATGCAGCATGTTAGAATGTAAGGAGTCCGGAATCACTAGCCTAGGTTCGTCCACGAAATCGCTGGGACGTCCCCGGGTCGAACGAGCAAGGCGATAGAGGACATCTCGCGCGTCGAGCGCGAACAGGTCGTCTACCTTGGAAATCTTGCGAAGTCTTCTCGGCGAGAATCTTCCGATGTCTCCTTTCAGAAACGACTTAATTTCCGACAGATACATGTCTTGCTCTTGGTGGACACGGATGCATCTCCATCATTCCGCCTGGTCTTCCAAAGGGGTCATTGGTCTCCTCGGTTCTTCTTCGTCTGGAGGGGCATCTTCAACAACTTCCGGACTCGGGCGTATTCTAGCCTTGGACTTCGACCTTGTTAGTGCCGCGAAGACACGGACGGCTTGCGGAAAGGGTGTCGATTGTGAATCAGCAACACCTCCCACACTTCCTTGTGGTAGCCCTAGACTTTCCGAATCGTGAGGAGATTCTCCATCCAGAAGGACGACTTTCGGCTTCATTAGCTTCTCGGCTATCTTCGACACGCGTTCCAGATGGAGAAGGTCTTCGGGATCTTGGACAATCCAGGTCTTGCCGAGTATTAGCATCTTCGACGTCAGGTAGTCAGTGGCCTCGTTGTATCCCGTTTGACATGCACCGACCGCAACGTCGAGAACTTCTCCTTCTGGACTTCGCATTCGGTTAAGTATTTCTGGAGATTGGGCTGATCGCAGTTGACAAGACCCTGTACCTGTTGTACGACGATTCGGGAATCTCCCACAACAACCAGGTTCTCTACTTGCCGATGAAGCGCCATCTGGACTCCTTTCAGAATGCCGTTATACTTTGCGTCGTTCGCCGACACATCGTCCAGAGTGAAACCGCGAGCTTCTAGTACCTTCCAGCAAGGGAGTTGCCACAGAATACATCCACAGCTTCCGCATCTGGTCGACGTCTTGGCGGCCCCATCAAAACGCAAGATGACTCCTTGGTAGGTGTCGTCGAGCATCTCCACACTGAGCACCGGCGCCTTCCGGACGCGTCCCTTAGCAGGTATCAACGACTCTGCGACTTCGTCCAGATGCTCTCGGGGAGTGATCCCCGCACCTATGATGGCAGCTAGGCCGCCATCGTCGTGTTGGACCTTCCGGACAGTAATATCCCAATGCGAGAGGATGACTCCCCATGGGACGCATCATCCGTCGGCTGTCTTCGACTGGAGTATCCAGTTGAACACAGAATGTCTTGTGTAAACTTCCAGACGACAACCTTCAAGAAGTGTCCGGAAGACTTGTAACACTCTCAACACCGAAATCACTTCTTTCTCGGCAATGTCATACCGAAGTTCGGCGTCGTTCAGGACGCGTCCCGTGAACCTTACTGGTTGGATCTTTCCATCATGTTCTTGACCCAATACTGCGCAAGCGGCCCATCGGTTCGCATGAGGAATGATCACAAATGGCTTCGACCGGTCGAGAATAATGGCGTCGGGACAATCTTCTTCTTGAGAATTTCGAATGAGGCCTTGGCCCTGGTGGGATCCCGTTTGGAGCGCACTTGGCCGTCCGAAAGCTCATATAGGACGGCAGCCACCACCGGGAAGTCTTCGATGAACTTATGACAATAGTTCAGACTCCCCAGGAACGATTGCACTCCTTTCAGAGTCTTCGGAAATGGCAGGTCTTGAACTCCTTTGGCGATCTTCGGGACCGCCCGTATTCCTTCCGCAGTGATATCGTGCGACAGGTAAGGGATAGACAACTTTACAAACTCACTTTTCGGCAGACTCACTGAGATATTTCAATAGCGCAAACGGAACAGGAGAGCATCCAACTCATCACATAGTTGATCCTAGGAGGGGGCATCGTTGGCGATGTCATCGATGTACGAACTCCGTCCCAGGACCGGACCCATGCTGGCCGGAGCTGGGATATTCCTTTGGAAGACGATCACGGTATCAGTCAAGGCAGAAACTTGGCTTCCGGACTCTTCTCTTTTGGAAGGGTTCAGAACCAAAAACGCCAAGACATCTTGATCAACCTCGGCATCCACTTCTGGAGACAGCCTGACGAAACCCCACAGGCAGTTATTAATAACTGCCTGGTATACCAATGGGGCGTTCTTGAGTCCGAAAGGCATGCGTACCCACTGAAAATGTCCGAACGAACAAACGAAAGCCGAAAGCATTTTCGCACGCTCTGTCATCCGGATGGCCCAGAATCCACTCGCCATGTCAAAACTCATAAACCACATTGCACTCTCAAAGCCAATCAACAGATCGTCGATCAGAGGTAGCGAGTAGTTGGACAAATGAGTGAACCCATTCACCACCCGGTAATCGCTGCCCATCCGTATGCCCACTCCATTCTTCTTCAGGACAATCACAATCGGGAAAGCCCAGGGGAATCCGGAATGCTCTATCAGTCCGGTCTCCAGGCGTTTCTTCATCAACTCATAGACCTTGATTGCCAGATGCGGGGCAATGGAGCGCGGGCGTTGAGCTACGGGCTTGGCATCTCCAAAATCCAGGTCACACCACACTCCTCGTGCAGGTGCCGGAGCAGCGTTTCCGTCCCCCAGAATAATCCGGTGGCGATACCTCAGGCGCGCTCGGAGTTTTTTTTCTGAATCAGAGTAGTCCGCCCAGGTTCACCAACGTCCGCCTTATCGATGTCACACTCCGGACTCAGTTCCCGGAGTTTCGGAAGCATAGCCAGTTCGTCTCGAAGTTGCGCGAGTAATTCACTCCCTTCATGGATGTAAACCGCTGGTTCCAGACTCAGCTCCTCCGCGGTCATTTGCATACACCGCTCATACTCTCTTTCGAGTCTTCGGACCGGAACTAGAAGCCGATCCGAGCACGTCCCAGTTTGTGACTCCGCCTTGACGACTTCCTGGGAATCTTCGCCCCCATCGTCACCGTCAAAGCTGATCGCATCATAGAACGCTTCGCCATTCGAATCTGAGTCCTCATCCAGGCCTATCACTGGATCCCGGTCTTCCAAAATCTCTCCTGAACTTCCGGAATTATCGTGACGACCTCCGGTTTCCTCGATCAACTTAGCTTCCCGTGACTCGGTACCCCGAAGTCCCAGAAAATTCGGTCTCCGAAAGCTGGACATCCATCTTCACCAGATACTTCTCCGCCTCGACATTTGGCCTAGGATGTAGATGTGCCGTGTGGACTTGGGCTGAGCCAGCAGGCGATCTAACCAACAGCTTCTTGGGTCATTGGTATTCCGGAGTCCGAACGCAGGGCGGTTCGGACTCCCGCCTCAGCTGGGCAAGCCGTTCCTTGTGTTTCCTGACTTCCCTTGAGTTCGTGTTTTCATAGATCAACACCTGCCACTCCTTGTACCGACGCAGCCCCGGCCGCACAAACCTTCCGGCCGTCGGGAAGAATCCAAACTCCCCAATGCGAGCTACGGCCGTTCGGGAATCAGTCCAGACTCTCTTGTCCGAAATATTGACCACCTTCACGGCTACCGGCAAGGACCTTGCCGCATAAATGATCTGTGTCACCCAGCGGTCTCCTCGGCCGGCCCACACAACTTCGCGCTGTGGGTTACTCTGGCTGTTGTCTATCCGGACGACGGACGATTCTCCGGGGCCAAGGTACAGCACGTTTTCGGAGTTACTGCCAGGTCCAAACCACATCCCATGTGGTCCGCAGTCCGTCCCGCTAGTAGCACCGTTTCTTCGTCCGGAAGCTTAACCAGTCCTTCTCAAGCACACAGCCTGACGCCTGCGGAATACATAAAAGTTCATTCCCATGAGTACATCCACACCTTCGCCAATGTTCGTTACCCATAGTTCCATAATATAGACCACTTGTGGGCCCAGAGTTATCTTCACTTCCGTAGTTGCAGCGATAATTGTCGGGGCTCCACCGAGACCGGACACCCGAAGCTGTTTGCAAAACTTGAGACCGAGTTTGAGCCTACGCGCAAGGTCCAAACTCATCGTGCTAACAGACGCTCCGGAATCCAAAAGGATGTCCGTTCGACAATTGTTCACCGCGCCATGTACCATCGCCACCTTCTTGGTCTCGTCAGATATATGTTCTTCCCACCATTCGTACCGCTGACCTGGACCTAATCGAAATTCCGGCGGATCGTCCCAGTCGTTATTGTCCGGACAATCCTCTTCTAAACGAGGTTGGTCGGGTCGTGGTAGGTCGGAAAGGCACTCTTCGTTTTCTGAAATCACAGTCATACATTGATGGTTATCTTGGCTCTTGCTTCTCAACCCTGGCCCAACATGCACTAAGACACATAATTCTGGGGTCGTCTTGAGACCGACGCGTTCTGGATCCCCATCCAGCGGGCTTGTTAGTTTAACCGCTGTTCCCCAGAATCATCATCTCCATCCAAAAGTTGTCCTCGGATGGCAGACGGTAGGTCCAGTGTACCTTGACGAGCGAGTATCTTTACTGCTTGGAACTTTTTCCATTCTCCACAGTGGTCTTCATGAAACCTCTTACAGAACGAGCAGGGTCGAACTCTGTATAGCCGAGCAGGGTGTCCCGTGCGGCCACAGCAGTCACACTTGAGGTCGGACCAGCCGATCTCAGTAGAATGTCCGAAATCATTGCAGCTTTCACAGAACTTGGTGCGATTCCGGTCTTCGATACGGGGTGATCTGGGTGCTGGTCGAGACTCTTCATTCGGAGGCGGTCTCCATTCGGAGTTCTCGTTGATCCGGAAGACGGTACTTGAGATGTATTGTGCTTGGCCTCCATCCTTACCAGAATCACTTCCAGGCTGTTCACTCCCCGCGGCGGGACTGACTGTCGATGGCATGTTGGGAACTTTCTCCACCACATCCTGGAAACATCCTTCCCGGTCAGCTTCTTCTTCGTCTGGACTGTCTTCACGTTGAATGACGTAGGCTCGTCCGGAACGTTGGGGTTGAAAACGACCCTGCGGAACGTTGATCACCCGGAAGTCACGCTTAGGAGGTGGACCATCATAGTCGTATCCCCGTGTCATCTCTCCATGTTGCTTCAACACATACTCCGGATACCGTAACTTCCGAATGCGTTGGCCTAGGAGTGTCGTTCGGAGGCGTGAGTCCAAAAGTTTCTTCGTGAACACCTTCAGATGTCGTTCCCGCTGCTTGGCCGACGAGTCGAAGTCGATACCCGCTTTATCCGCCACCTTATTTTGGCGGTAATAGAACTCCAACGGGCTTTTGGACTTCCTCTGCGTTATCGTGTAGTAGCGTTCGGAGTATGGGGTCTTTGCTTTGCAATACATCTCACGGAACACCTTCAGGAACGTTTTCCAGTCTCGCCTCACCTTCGGACGGACGTTGGCACGCCAATTCCGGATGGCGGCGGACAGCTTCAGCTTCATCTCGTAGATCTTGACCTTGTCCGTCCAGCCTGGAATCTCTCCAGCCACCTCGTCGGGACTGCAAGCGACGCCATCATGTCGAAGACTTCTAGCGCGCTCGCGTTGACGTACGGCCGAAAGGTGAAAAACGTTCCGCCTGGGCCTGCAACTGTCGGGACGTTCGGGACGACATCCTCAAACGAGCTGCTGTCGGAATGATCGGAATCCTGGTCGCTGCTTCCGGAGATTGAGTCGGATTCGGACTTATCCGAGCTGCCACGGTGCTTAGGGGTCTTCTTTGACTTGTTATTTTGGGACGAGGCGTCTCTCCGCTTTCGCTCCGCTGACTTGGCGCTCGCAGGCTTCGCCCGCTTCGCTGCGTCTGACTGCGCTCCACGTCGTGTCTCCCCTTCAGTCGCCGCCTCCCGCTCGGAGCGCACATCAGGGCGCTTGCGGGCGGGGGCTTCCGGGGCGCTCTTGACCTTCACGCGCGGCGGCGCGGCGCCGGCCTTGGTGGCGACATTGAACGTCGCTCGGAGCTGCGCTGCCAGAAGTTCGTCGAGGTTCGTCGAGGGTCGCCTGACCTCCCCCTTGATTGCGTCATCATTGATTACGCCACTGGATTCTGGGTACAGGTTCGGGCGACTGGTCGCCGAATCAGGTTGGGACGTGACTGGTCGCGGAGTCGTCTGGGCAGATGTCGTCCAAAGGTTGCACAATTTGTCCCTCAAGGACGTCTCGATATTCTTGGCCGTCTCTCGTTCTCGGGCGTGCCCCACTCGCATGTCTTCAAGCTCTCGCTGCATGGACTTCACCATGGCCGAGACCCGCCGGGATTCCTCGGCCTGATGAGCCTCCGTCTGGGCGCGGTACTGCGTCAGAAGTGCGTCGACACGCTCGCGTTCCAGACGCACTGCCTCGAGCCGGATTGCTTCCGGAGGCTCTGCCTCGCGGCGGACTAGTGCATCATCAGCCTGGCTCGGGACGTCTTCCGGCTTCTCCGAGGCTCCTTGGGTCTGAGGTCCGAACCTCCGGGCAACTTCCGAGTCGAGCCTGGCGTTCAGCCGGTCGAGCGCGGAGTCCTGACGCGTCTCCATCCGAGCGATCGCCTCTTGTACTTGGAAGATGGCGTTCAGGGCGACTTGTGTGATTTCCGAACTTACGGAGGCACGTGATCGTCCCGAGCGGTAGGAGCGCTTGGACGGGGAGCGTCGACTGGACCCGCGTCGTCGGTGACTCTCTTCGCTGCATGAGCAACCGGGCGGCGACGGACTTGCGCGCTTAGACCGACGTCTGGATGACTTCGACGTCCGTCCCCGGGCTTGAGATCGACTGGACTCCGAGATGGTGACGTCGTCTTGATCCCCTTGCACCGGGTTCGACGGAAGGGTATCCTGGGTGACGTACATGGCGATTGTAGGTCCGACCGCAGTATCTCCACCAAGCATCCGGGCAGTCATTGTTGTCAGGACGGCCGGCATGTGTCCGCCAGTGTCTCGACCCCAACTGAACCCGGATGACCAAGATGAGCAGTCCCTCAATGTTTGGGATCCGGACGTCGCGCTTGTCAGTGATTCATCCGAACCACCCGTCGTTCCGAAGAGGCTTGACGTGGCTTGGGACTCCGACTTGACTGAAGATTCCGGACCCGACGACATACGTCCCGGTCGCGCGCCTTCTAGACTTCGAAAGGCGGATGAAGACACGGACTATGGGGACTCAGGCGTCGGGATTGACGACGGAGGGGTGAGTGCAGGTACACGTTGATTGCGTTTGGGTCCGGTCTGCCCTACCGTTGGTCCTCGCGGACTGCTCGGCTTCTGGAGTCCGGATACCTTGAGCATCCGAACGTAATCGCATCCCAACAACTCCACCTCATGGATAGACATCTCTACGTCAGCTTCAAGCACGGCGCTTTCCGGACGGGGCTGTTGTGCGCGAGCCGACACTTGGATTCCGGCCGCTTGGACTACGAGCTGCCTCAGCTCAACCATCTCGATGGTCAAGAGGGTCAACATTTCTTCGACAATGTTGCGGACCAAGTCCGGGTGTGCCTTGTTGGCTCGCGTCCGGAACCACCCTGGGACCAAGTTCAAGAATCCGAAGCCGGCCTCGAACAACTGCGTCTGGAGCACTGCGACGCACTCACGCGGGGAGAAGTGTGGGACTGGAATCGTCACAGCCGCCCAGTCTCCCGGGGCTCCAAACGTCCGACGCGTCAGCTCCATCTCGGCGATCGAAGCGTCCGCTTCCGCAGGTACTCCGAGGTAGTGAGGACCACAGACAGATGTGACGATGAATCCAAATGATCATGAGGCCAAGCATACTTGATGTTTGGGGGAAAACTCCTTTCGGAGACGTCCCTCTTCCATCGGCGCACTTGGTCGGCCACGTATGTTTTCACTTGGACTTCGGCCGACAAAACTGGTGGCAACCGGGCTTGAACTGGCGTCCGGATGGAAGCTATTCCAGAAGACTTCAGCGAAGACACTTCCATGTTCTCAAACACTTGGTCTTCTTGAACCGTCGAAAGGTGTGCTTCCTTCTTGACCGCCGGTTCGACCTTCACCATTTCCACTTTGTCATCGTCGTCGTCCGGATCCGAACCACCGTCCACGACTTCCACGTCATCAGCTGGACCAAACTGGAGCTTCTTCGTCTCGTCGTACTCGACCTCATCGTCGTCCGAAGCTTCGACCTCATATTCCGGTTGGGGGGAGTCCGAAAATCTACCTCCCACCGGGGGCTCAACCACATCGGCGCCTCCCACAGACGCCTGGGCGGACGCGTCCGGCGCGGACCTGTCCTCGTCATCCGGACTCACCTTCGAGTTCGCCGGCATGGAAACGTCGGCCCCATCCGGAGCCGTCTCCTGGTCGCCGCTCTTGGACACTTGGTGCGCGTCTTGAACAGCGGGTCCAGAAGTCACTCCTTCTTGAGCCGACACTTCCCTCCCTTCCTTGGCAGCCTTGCACCGCTCCGCGTTGGCCTTCCTGGCATCGCGTTCGACTTCTTCCAGAGGCCGGTGCGGCTCGACTCCCAAGTTGGCGACTCGGCGCGACTGACGGCTTGGGTCAGACTCCGCCAGCTGCCGTCACCCTTCCTTCTTCCTGCTTCCACTTCCAGCCATATCAACCACGGTTAGAAGATCGGTTAGCAGCCAACACCCTAGATCTTAATCAATATAATATAAAACAACTCGGTGAAATTGTTTGGACTACCTAATCCGGGCACGCGCACCAGCTGTGGCAAGGCGGATGAGCGCCTTTTTCGCCCAGGTGTATAGCACCTAGCCACGGGACTGCTCTCTCGGAGAAAATACTCCTCCTCCCAGATTTCCCAATGGGGTCGGACTCCAGAAGCAGCACTGGGTGCCGCAAACGGAGGTGGCGTTTGACCTTGTGAATCCCTTTCGGTGTCGTTTACCTTCGGTGGAACAGGACTTCACCTGTTGGGTTGTTTTTAATATAGAAAAATCTTGGGGTGTAGATCGCTTACGTTACTCCAAACGTAAGTCACTACGGCTCGGTTGAGATCACAAGTAGACCTTCCCAACACAACCTTTGATATACAGAGAGTTAATATGCAAACATACAGCCGTTACTTATTCTTTTGGACCCTTGAGCGGAGTGTTCTTACACCAGTTATACGAGTTTCTTCCAGACCACTGGTCGAATCCAGAAGCACCCTTTTCTCACGCGCACCAGCTCCCACAAGGAGATAATCAACTCCAAACAGAAGACTTTCGGAAAGTTCAACTCCAGAACGAGAACAACCTTCAGCCAAAACAGTATACAGTCCTATCACACAGTAGTCAATCGATTGGATCGAGGGGTGACACACACAACCTCCTAGAAACGCAGTTAATATGAAATGGGACCTCCAGAAGGAGTGTCCACAATTGGAATATGAAATAGGACAGGTCACTTCGGAGCGCGCGTCGCTCGATCACCACCAAATTGGACTTAGCCTTGTTGGAAAGTTCCACGGCGGTAGTCGCGGTCACGGCGTGTCCAAACGCAGGTCTTACAGCTTAGGGCCGCCGGCAGAATTGGTTCCACCGGCCAAGGCTTGTTCCTCTCACTGCTTGACAGTGCTCCTGATTCCTAGGAACCCGAAGACACTTGCGCCCTTCTTGGCAAATTGAACTCTCTGATTATCTAGTCTGTTAGGTCATCTACCTACAACATCTCTGAAAGCAGTCTCTTTTATC
>BSXT01000967.1:0-17608 GCA_030267785.1 Phytophthora fragariaefolia | reverse complement strand
CAGTCGAACCCCGGCGGGGATCATAAAATCCGTGCCGAGGACTACGTCAACTCCCGCGTTGTGGTCCATGATCCATAATTCGAAAACTTAAACCCGTTCCCAGCCCAAAGTGATCTTGACCGAGGCTCGGCGAGTTGTCGTGGTCTTTCCTTTTGTGATTCCTTGGACTTCCATGCATCGTCCATGCCCTAGGATCTCCCGCAAACGCAATTTTCTCGCATATTTCTCCGAAATGACGCTGACATTAGCTCCCGTGTCGAGCAAAATCCGAGTTCTCGTGTTGTTTACGGCTCCGTTTACCAGCGTCCTCATTCTGACTCGTCGGTCGAATTTCTGCTCCGACCACCATCCCAATCGCTCGCCTGGCAGTAGTTGCACTTCCTTGGCGAGTTCACGGCGTGGTTCCTCCTCTTGGCGAGCACTCAAGATCCAGTTGTCGGGACCTTCTTCTTTGACTTCTTCTTGGGTTTCTTTATTTCTCTCACCTCCACCGTGCCTCTCTCCTGTTCCGTTTCCGTCGTATTCACATTAATATCGTCTCCATCGTTCGGCCATTCGCACTTACCCACGAAAGCGAAAATGCATTCCGCCTCAATCGCAGGTGCGGCTAACTGTGGCAGCCCGATAGGGACCAACCCAGTTTCAGTTGGCGGGCTGCCTAGTTTAAATGGTCGTTGTAGAGTACTGACTGGAGCTCGGGACTCAAGACCTTTTTCTCCATCTTGGTGCGGACGAGGTTGGCGATTTCTTGGAAGATTTCGCACTTGCCAGCATCGTGCACTTGTTTGCACAATTTGCAGCGCCTCTTGCAGAAATCTACGGCGTGGTATGGGCTGCCGCATGCAGCGCAGGGCCCATATTGTCGTGCACGGTTGTCTCTGCCTAGTTGTCGGTCATCGGGGCGAGAATTTCGGTTGGAGTTGCGTGAGTCGGTCACCCCGGTGTTGCCTGTTATCGGCGCGGGCATAGGTACCCTCAGCGGCGGCTCGACGTTCGCTTTCATTGGCTGCGGCGAGATATCGTCCGTTGCGGTCGTGGACCTCGGAAGCTCAACAGGCTTTCGAAGCCATCAAGAGCAGCCTCCAGAGCGCTCCGATCTCCTGAGCGCTCCGATTTTGGCTTTACCTAAAGAGAACCGGCCCTTTATCGTGGTATTGCGATGCATCCGATTTTGCCATTGGCTGTGCCCCATTTCAGGTTGATGCCGAGGGCTGTGAGCGGGTAGTCTCTTTCCAGTCGCGCCAACTGAAGGCGGCGGAACAACACTGCGACAAGGAACTTTTGGCGATGAAGTATGCCTTGGTCAAGTTTCGGGTGCACCTGTTAGGTCAAAAACGCTTTGTGATCTACACAGATCATGCTTCGTTGAGGACGGCGACGTCGTCACCTCACCTCTCCCAGCGCATCTTCGCCGAGTACAATTTTACGGTGGAATACAAGCCGGGAAAGCAGAATGTCCTGGCGGACGCTCTCGCTCGGCGGTCAGATTATGAGTTGGCGCATCTAGCCTACCTGGAGACACCGCTCTATGAGCTTATTCGCAAGGCGTATGCTGGTGATGACGACCTTGCAGGTCTCGTGGAGGCGCTGGGCGTTCCCAACAAGACCATCGAGCTCACGGCGCGACAGCGCTCACGTCTACACCGCTACTCAGTAGTGGAGGGTTTTCTCTAATACCAAGTAGATGGCGGCGACGAGCCTCGGATAGTCGTTCCCAACGACGAGGACCTGCGTCATCGTGTCCTCTACGAGGCTCATGCCACGCCGCTTAGCGGTCATCTGGACCGGGGGAAGACGTATACGTCGGTGGTCCGCAACTTCTGGTGGCCCCACATGTATAAATGGGTTCGTAAGTACGTCCAGACATGTGAGACGTGTCAGAATATAAAGCCCGCGTCCTCGGCGTCCACCCCGTTGATGAACTTGCCGGTTCCGGCGGATTGCTGGCGCTCCGTAAGCATGGACTTCATCTTCGAGCTCCCCGCCGACGCGCGTGGCCACACTGGCATATTGGTCTTTGTGTGCCGCCTCAGTAATATGGTGCGACTGGCCGCCGTGCGGAAGAGCGTGACTGCGCCTCAGGCGGCCCAGCTCTTTGTGGATCATGTCTTTCGACATCACGGTCTCCCCGAGGCCTTCGTGAGTGACATAGACCCAAGGTTCGTGTCCCATTTTTGGCAACGGCTCTTCCGCCTTTTAGGCACGAGGTTGGATATGTCCACAGCGGACCACCCTCAGACCGACGGCCAGACGGAGCGGGTGATCAGAGTGCTGGAAGACACTCTTCGCAGTGTCTGCGCTACAGAGCCCATCACGTGGAGTACGCTGCTTCCCCAAGTGGGGTTTGCTCTTAATAATGCGGTGCATTCGTCCACGGGCTTCACTCCGTTCTCTGTGAACGGGCTGCGGCACCCGCGTACGCCACTAACGTTGCCGCCGGCTTCGAATTTGGACGGGGGGGGCTAACGACGAGGCCTCAAGGGGTCTCAAAGGCCTAAGAACGTTCGTCAAACGGAATCTGCTCTCGTTCATCGAGACTGGTGAAGCTGTCCGACAGCGTGTTCGCGACGCTAAGGCGACAGCTCAAGTCCGTTAGAACGAAAACAGCGATCGCCATGGGCGGGCTAACACTCAGGTGTTTGAAGTGGGAGACCAAGTCTTATAAAATGCCAAAAACCTGCCTATTGCTGCGGTATCCGCGGTCGGCAGCACCAAGCTGCGTCCTCGCTTCATCGGTCCGTTTACGGTTATCGGGGTCCATGGCCATGCGTACACGCTGGATTTGCCGTCCGCTATGGCCACGCATCCGACGTTCTACGTTGGGCTGCTTAAGCCGTACCATCCGGCAGCAGCGATCGACCCTTCAGGATCTGCCCCCCGCCGAGTATTGACGAAGGGCATTCGCCATCACCTCCAGCAGCTCCTCTTTCGCAGGAGCCGGGCTGGGGCGGATCGCGCAACATGGTCCGCTTGGCGGCGCGCGTCGCGATCCTCCGAGGTACCGACACGCGAGTAGAGCGTCCGGATCCAGCCGAGATGCTCGGACAAGGAACGTCGCACCTCACCGACGATCCCCTCGCATTGCGACAGCCGACAACTCACCCGATCCAGTTCTCGACCAAGGTGGTCCACCTGCTCACGCAACCCCTGCACACGGTGCCGCAGGCGATGCAGATCCTCGGGAACTTCGCGACCAGCCTCAGCGAGGGACTCGACAGTCTGAAGACGCCCACGCAGCGTCACCAAGCCCGCCCGCTGGGCATCCACAAGTCGCTGACAGCTTTCCACGGCCGATAGCAGGCCACCCCGACTCTCGGAGCTTGAGTTAGGTAGATCATCATCACGCGATCCCGGCCAGCGACGCGGAGCGTCTCGATCAGCTTCTCCACCGAGCTCCGCCTCCGCTTCTTGGTACTGGGGTGTCCCCTACTTCCATGTCGAGAAGCTACTGAGGTGCGGCGGGCGTAGCGGGAATTACCAGTATCTGATGAAGTGGCGCGGCTACCCTGATAGCGATAGCTCATGGGAGCCAGGGCGTCGCCTCGAGGAGGACTGCGCCGACCTTGTGGTCGCTTTTGAGCAGGCCCACGGAGCTGGCCGGCGCTAACAGGGCCAAGAACACTTCGAGGATGACTACGCATGCGCATCTTGGAGCTGGAGACAGTAGGGGGCCAATACGATACGCGCTTGAAAAGGTACGTAGCGCAGGACCGAACGGTTTTCAATACAATTGCAAAATGTTCCTGGATAGGCTCCACCATCGAGCGCGTGATGAAAACCGTTCGGTCCTGCTCTACGTACTTTCGGACTGCTACGCGAACGGCAACCTGCATTTGTAAGCCATGTCTGGTCGTAGCGAAGCAAAACCTTTTCAAGCGCGTACTATCGGCTACGACTGCCACGACTTTTGAATCTTTTGGATTACCTCTTCGAGGATGACAGGCGGGGTGGGCATGTGCCGATCGAAGAACCGGGACTGACATTGGCCATCAGCGACCATGTTCGCCATGCGAAAGCGAAGATGTCGCTGAACCAGCCAGTCGATCCGATATGGCGAAGCCAGGAACTCGGGACAGGCGTTGCCCAAGAAATGGAGCCAGCCTTCGAACTCCCGCTCGTTTGTCTGGCGAGTTAGCCCAGTGTCGTCCCAGAGCACGACGGGGCACATGTCGCACTGCGAGACCCCAGGACCAGGGCGTCGGCTCAGCCGAAGGCGTTCGCGATATTATTCGTGCGTCCAGTATCACAATGCGAGCAGCTGTTCGCTGGTCCGCGGGGTTGACGTCTCACGCTCCCGCTTGGAGCGGATGGCCTGCGACTCTTCTTGTTGGGTACGCTCACGGAGATGCCTTCGGTTGTCGCGCTGCAGTTGTTCCGGTGGTACCCCCTCGTCGATATCGGCATTTGTGATGATCTGTTGCTCCGGCCCGACAGTGGCCGCAGTGGCTCGAGGAGACTCGCGCCGAGTCTGAGAGTCCACGCGAGCGACAGCGGCGGCAGTCTTTGGGGTCATCGGACTGCCTGGATGGGTCACGCATTGATGCTCAGTAAGCTGCGGCGACGAGCTGGGGCCTGGGACCTCTCCTCGCTCGCGGTCGTGATCCGGCTCTGACTCTTCATAGTCCACCGGGTCAGGCCTATCTTCTGGTGGTGACGAACGCTCCGGAGGAGTCCTGGCAGGCGGGGTCGCGCTCGTGGGGCTCTTTGGGTCTTGGGAGTCACTTGAGTTCACGAAGTCCCCCGCTTTGCGGGCGTCCGACGACACATCCGGACTGGGAATTGCAGGTTCCTCGTCCGGAGTGGGTTCAGACGCGTTGGTGTTCGCAGAGGCTGGTCATCGTTTGTTTGGCTTAGTGGCTCGCGGAGCTGGGGAGCACGCAGTGGGGTCTTCATCCCCGGTGATCAGGTCGGGGTTGGGAGTGTTCGTGTCGGACTCACTGGGGGCAGGTTCCACGTAAGGGCCTGGCAGGCGCACCTCCGTGCGCTTGCTAGCTCTGGTTGTCATATTCCTGACTGAAGGCTCATCCATACTTAAGGGGTTAGGAGTCTCTCAAGCCAGTCATTCAAGGTAAACAAGGATTCAGTGTACAGATATAAAGCAGTAGATAGATACCTAAAAAGGAGTGTTATTTATACAGGCAGTTAACATCTAACCTTGGAGTGTGTAAGTCGATTGGTACCGGGTACCAGTAGCGACCGGGAAGGCCAGGACTTTTACATCCGGAATTGCCGTGACGTCCGGGGCCTGCCCAGGTTAGCGCGTTACGCTTCCTTACCGCTACGGTGTGTGTGACTCCCGGTACATTCACCGGTATGAGCTCCGAGCCAGCTACACCCTTGAGCGAGCCTGCTACACCCTCGAGCGCAAAGAAGGTGGTTCGACAGAAGTTCGCTGCCATCACCGATGGCATGCTGCTGCGAGCTGTGAACGCGTTTCAACCATGGCGAGCTCCTGCGGGGACAGCTAACGTAATCTTGAAGGTCTTTGAAGATATCGCGGTGTATTTTGGCGCAGACACAGACGTTGGAGTCGACAAACCCAGTTTGGCCCTCAGATCCCGCTTTTCGACTTAAGTGACAAACTTTAATCGCGATCAGCGTCGATTTATGCGTAGGTCGGGTACTGTTGAGCAGTATCAAGAGGGTCATAAACTTCTACTCGACATACTAACTCACACCAAAGACTGGGAGGAAAAAGTGACAGCTGAAAATAAAATTACGGACACCAAGCAGCAAGCGATAGAGAGCTCCGGTGCACTGATGGGACTCGCGATATGTGAGTCCATCGAGGATTCGGACGAGGGCGATGAAGACACCGGCGGAGAAGGCACCGATGGGACAGATATAACAGGGGCAACGGCTCAAGCTTTAGCTTTGATTGAAGAGTTATTAGCTGTGCTGCAGTAAATCGGTTGCGGACCTTGGCCGTCGCACCGTCCAGCCTAACCTCAAACGATTGACTTCTAACCACAGGAGGTGCAGCATCACGCAACCGAAAGTAGTTCTGCTCGTGTTGGGCAATCAGTAGCCTCCGAAAGCGCTTCCTGTTTCGCTTGGCAATCTCCAAAAACAGAGGCAGCAAATACTAGAGCTTGCTCTGCTGTCATTGTCGGAATAACGAGCGCCATCTTCTCTCTGCAGCGACGAATCTGAAATGCCAAATCCGCTTGAGATAGACGCCCGCTATCATAAACCTATTCACGTTTGAGTTAAGATTGGCGCCCTAAACGCAGCCTATCTAAAAGTGAAGCTGAATCGTGGTCGATTTGGCCACTCCGAAAGTTCTCTAATGACTCGGGAGGCTTCCATGACACGGGGCACAGTAAGGGTGGTCCCTCCGAATCAGCTTATCGGGGTCCCATAAA
Source organism: Phytophthora fragariaefolia (assembly GCA_030267785.1). NCBI lineage: Eukaryota > Oomycota > Peronosporomycetes > Peronosporales > Peronosporaceae > Phytophthora > Phytophthora fragariaefolia. The sequence goes on along the minus strand of BSXT01000967.1, from coordinate 11,243 downwards.
CCTTAACCCGGCATTTAGTACATGTACAATATTAACCTGTATTCTTCTGGTTTAGTTTGTAAATCAGGCAATAAAATCATTGCGGATGGTATTGTCAACTTATGAATTTGAGTAAATGTACTAAATTACTGTGCATGCACAACACTGACCGATATGTACACTGTAGTGTACAGTGCAGTACTGTACACGCTGTACACATCTGCTGATTTGCTAGATGTGCCACTGGATTTGAAACAGTTGGGCAAACATTGCGTGATATGGTACAGCTGTATTTACGGGGGATTTGTTCTTTCGTTTCAGTATAGCCATACATGTACGGTAATAATCGGGCCCAGTGCGACAAACGGTTTGGTTGCGACACCGTGAGAGGTATGGGTGACAGCCCGTCCCCTTCTAAAAAGATATTACGAAAAAAGACTTGAAAAAACTGGCGTTTAGACGTCTATTGATCGTTATTTTCCTTTCTCCACCGGTACACAGATGACCGGTGGATGCCCAGCCGCATAGCAAGAGACACAACAGAAGCCGTTTTAGAGGCCTCAGCACCATCGACACGATCATCATCAGAATTTTTTTAAGAAACGAGTATCGAGCATGATTTTCGAGAGACTGCACCATCAGCTTCGTCTTCTTATTGTTCTACGGCCTCTTCTTCATTTTGTGTGTGACTGCGATGGCGCGAGGGACGAACCCCAACCAACCGTGCGGGACAGACGTCATCAGAGCGAGCTCCCTGAAAAACCTAACGAGGTTTTGTGCTCACTTGATTATGACTGGGAAAATGTGTCGCACTGGACCCGATTATTACGGTATTTGTCCTTGCCCTTGTGTTTGACGAACTTTCACTTTTCTCTTTTGAAATAACGGTTGCACTACTTCATTGACAGCTACGGCATGTATGCATACACAGATCAATTGTGCATAGTTGTTTTTGTTTTTACTTCGGTGAAGATTCCCACAGGTGCAGAGCTGCGTAATACAGACAAACCTCTCGAAGTCAATACCCACTTTTTATTGTTACTCGGAGGTATTGTTACTGAGAGTTGTGTCTATTAGCTGGTACAATAACTTTTAATTGACTGGCGGAGCTCATTTTACAAAAACACCTGGTTTCTCCGTCGGTGTCTGGGTCTGGGATTAAACGAGTTGATGCTGATTGACCAGATTTTTATTCCCCGAGAGGCCTTTTATTCCTACCCCCTGGGGGTGGGAATATCGGAGGGATTTTATTCCTAGTTTGGCATCGATTTGCAGGGACCCACAACTTGTAGCCAGAAGCGCCGAGACGAAGTGTAGCGGGGCTACACATTCAGGCAACCTTCACATTAGTGCAACATGCACTAATGGATACATTCAGGTGGGCCACAGGCAGTATGGTCACCATTCATAGTTGGAAGCCCTAATATCGGCAGAAAGCAATAGATATCTGCCAATTAGGAGCATGCATTAGGACAGAGATTCTGCCAACCAGTCGTTGACAGATCCTCTCTTTATAGATATCAGTTTTAGAAGGCAATACCAAATTAAACATTCAAATTCAGTTCTCATTTCTACCAAGAAGGGTTATTAATACTTCTTTATTTAGGTTAACTATACTTACAAGGTTAAGTATACTTAATCTAATATAAATAAACCTACGCTTCCTCCTACACGTCGCGCACACGTGTAAGCTAAAGTAGTGAGCTAAGTAAGCCCACTACACGAAGGAGTTGCTAGTATGGAGACCAACACTGAAGAGGCTACAACACTCATCTCGCTAGAAGTCGCGTGTGCAGCGGCGATAGCCTCGTGCCTAAGAGCAGACAACGAAAATCTATTTACTATTACTACAATACGAAGCTGGACTTTGACTCGCCTTTAGTCTGCTCCTTGTTCAACGGTGCCAGTTCCTCAAGGATGAGGAAGGACCTCCTGGTGAGCAAAGCTACTTGAACATCACGGGCATTGCTCGCTCTCCCATGTCACAACCTCATGCGTTAGCAACGAACGTGGTGAGGGCTGGAGGTGATGAAGGGCGGGCACTTCCGCGGCGGGTAGGGGTGGGGTACAGCATCCCAACTACCCGTCTGCGACAGGATGCCATTTTCCAGGGGGCTCTCGACACTGTGGCGCCGCCGAAGTGAGCATCGCTCGATCACGGCCTCACTCGCGCGTTCAGACGAGTCCAGTTCGACATCATCGCCCACGAGCAGCAGCGGACGGGTGTCTGGTTAGCTAGATATTGGTTGTGCCCTGCTTTGCGCTCTGACAGCACTGGATGTCAGACACGGCGTCGTGGCCGCTGCAGTGTGCATGTAAATGCTGTTTTAAACAGCATTTACATGCTACTACAACATAGAGGTAGTGATGAAGACAGTCGGAAGAGCAAGACTTGCTATAATACACCTAAAAACTGCGTAATAGCTAGACGATTCGCTACGGAAGATAACTTAGCGCAGACCAAGGCAATCACGACACATGGACGTCGTTCAGCTAGTGTGTAGTGTCGTTGAACACGTAGCGCGTCCACCGGTCCTTGATGCGTGTGGTCCTTGGTGCGAGCGCTCATGCTCGGTCGTCTGAGGGCCAATGCATCGCGGCAAATTCCGCCCCGCATCCTCCGCATCTGGACAGGACAGCACGCTTGATGGACACGCGGCGGGCTGCTTTGCGCCGAGTACCTGTCTTCGAACTAGCTTTTTGTCGAATGAGTGGTTGCAACCATATATTAGTTTCTACATTACCATTTTCACATGCGAAAACAAATATGTTCGCCCTAACCGTCAACAAATTGCAGTCATAACTGCCACATACTCGTACTTTCTCTTGGAATGTATGTGGCAACAGACACTACGTTTTCTTTAATAAAATATCAAGACGGATTTTCATGTCGCGTTTGAATTATATGGAGGATTGTACATATTCAGATGGTGGCGGATTTCACCGTCGTTGTCTCTAATAGGAGCTTGCTGCAAGCCGCTTGCACATGTTTTGGCAAATGCCGGGCCCTGAAATCGGATTTCGTTGGTCCAATTTATATAGATTGTCCAATTTACAGATATATTGTGCCTTTCTGCCAAAATACCCTCCGATTTAGGGTCCTACGTAGGAGGAGTGCTCTTACGAAACACCTGACCAAGGTTATAGCCAATAACGCTTAGATACTGTGAATGTGTACCAGCTCGGAGGTCTTACGAAAGACTGTTTGGCCGGAAAACATTGGCCATTCGGTCCGTAAATTCTAAAAAGGTACTCTTTAGCCTACCGTAAAAGTTATATCGAAAGCCACCCCGTGTAGCACCAGGACACCGAGTTCATGGGAAAAGACAGCTTCAATAAATTACTAATCTCGGATGGTAATTTATAAGTTTACGTTACTAACTGGCCATACTGGTGGTTCAGTTGGTGAACGCAGCTGTCGTTGATGCGGCAGACCAAGGGCGCTGTGAGCCCTTCAGAAACGGATAAAAGTGAGTTACCGCAGCAGCGATGCGATGTCGCTCACTGTAAGCATTGATAGTATGACGCTGCTGAAAGCTGACTGGGGTTCGTTCATATTGGGGTGGAGAAGAATGGAAACCTTTCACACTCGGGCGTCCGTTACGAGGCATAGCGCACCTGCAAGTTTTACTTGAATGCTGTAAATCAACTAGTGGTAACCAGCAATACTCTGCTCTAGCCTGTGAATTTATTGGTAGTGGTGGTAATTTATCGTGGGGTGTCTTTTGATAAGACATGACACATCACTCACATCGCGCATTTTGATTGGCTTAGAATTTTGGACTGTTGCTGCAAGGGGTGGCTTTCGATATAACTTTTACTGTATGTATGAGGTCTTTGAGGTGGTAATCGCTCAAAAATGATAGGATGGCAGTTTGGCGACCACTGCAGCCCCGTGGAAAAGAAATTGACAGCCTCAACCCTTCGCTAGCGACGATCTGCATTAAAGTGAGGTCCGATATATCATCAAAATCGGAGGGCAAAATGGCTGCAAACCAAAATGCTAGGATACATATATACAACTTCCAGTACAAGCTGGTGACCATAAATTTTGGGCGGTGCCATTTTTGTGATTATAGGACCCAATAGAGGTGTTGCGATTGGTGGGCTCGCGCCACACGCCACCGGTCGCAAAATACGATTGGCGCAGCATATCTAAATAGCGTCCCGAAATTCCAAGTACCTAGTTGCTGAGATATGGGCAGGGACACAAGTTTTCATATACTTTTGTCGCGGAGTGTAAAGGAGACCTCTTGATATTCCCGCTCGCAACTGATATGTAATGGGGTAACAAGTACCGTCACTACCGTACACTATTAATGCAAGAGGAAGCTCGCAATTAGTAGGACCCAGTGTCAGGTTTGGGGCAAACTTAACTCTGTTTAGTTATGGAGCTGGAGCGGGGGTCCCGTCCTCTTTGTGAACCACTCAAATGTAAGTCAATACCGGATTGGCTGAAATGGGTCTGGCTCCCCACTTCACCCAATCCGATAGTGACAACAGGACACACGCTATTCCTGTGGCTGTACCTACTTTTGGCGATCAACAGCAACTGGGAGAGCGTCACGCACAAAGCGCGTGGCTGCTTGGCGGTGCATTAGGACCTCGGACATGGCTGAGGAGTATCGAAGTGGGCTTCGGAGGGAAGTTGGCGTTGGCGACAATGGATGCGGCGGGCGCCGCCGCGTCGACAGCAAGGGACTCTTCGTGTGCCACGCCGTGAACGGCGCGGCACTCGACTGTGGTGTCCTGCGCGCTGGACGTGGCTGACTGGGGCAGTGGTGATTCGCTTGGTTCGTGCACCGACTGTGATGTCGGTGCCCTTCCTCCCCCATCAAGCGTGGAGCCCGGTGCCGCATGCGAGCGACCAGTAGTGCGGGAACGCGCGGGTGCCGCGCGTTGTTCGCGAAGAACGGTGTCAGACCCGTCGACGCGTCGGTCGCGTTGTTCAGCGCGATCTCGGCCATCGGCAGAAAGGTGCTCCAGGAGGTAAAAGACGTTGCGTAACTACGCAAGACGTCCTCGAGGACGCGATTCACGCGCTCCGTTTGCCCATCCATCTCAGGATGGGCCGCCAAGTCATGAGCAGGCGTGTGCCCAGCAGCGCGGACAGCCGTGTCTAGAACGCGGATGTGAAACGGGGATTGCGGTCTGATACGATGGCCTCCGGTAGGCGATGGCGCCGGAACACCAAGTCAAGGAACAACTCGGCCGACTCCTCGGCCGTCACTTCTGCTGCGACTGGAGCAAGATGGACAATCTTGCTGAAACGATCGACGAAGACGAGAACCCCGGTGCGGCCGTTGGCGTCACCTGGAAGACCGAAGATGAAGTCCATGCTGACGGATCGCCACGCGCTCGTAGCGATGGGCAGCGGTCGAAGCGGAGCCTGCTTGGACGCGGTAGGCTTGACACGCTGGCAGATTTTGCAGGAACGGACCCACTTCCGTATCCACTTGTACATGCGAGGCCAGAAGAAGTCACGAGAAAGTGCTGCGAACGTCTGCTCGCGCCCGAGATGACCGCCGGCGCGTGCGTCGTGATACGCATGCACGAGGCGCGAAGGTCGTCATCGGCGGGGATGACGACGCGCGGAGGATCGAAGGTGTCGATGGCGTATGTCAGAAGGTCGCCATCGAGGTCATAACGCGTGATTGTGTCACGCGTCGGGCGCGTCAGCTTGGTCAGGGTATCTGCTGTCGGATTAAGCAGATACCTTATGATCGCGGCATAGAAGGCATCTTCCTCGTAGGCGTCAGCGATTTGCTGACGCAGCGGCAGGACGGGACTTGACACTGTGGCGTTGATACCGAAAGTCACACAAGTAGCGCAACAGCCTTCGTCATCATCGTCGTCAGGGATATCCTGATGACGCGTTAAACACCGGGGGTCGTAATCGGGACGTCTGGAGAGCGCATCGGCAAGAATGTTATTCTTGCCCGGTTTGTAGTGCACGACGAAGTTATGCTCCACAAAGAACGAGAGCCACCGGGCCATGCGTTGAGAGAGGTGTGGGCTCTTCATCCCCGTTCCCAGCGAGGCATGGTCCGTGTAGACTGCAAACGTCTGCTCGCCGAGGAGGTACACTCGGAACTTGATCAAAGCGTAGCGCATAGCGAGGTGTTCCTTGTCATGGACGGGGTAGTTCTTCTCCGCCGGCTTCATCTGTCGTGATTGATATCTCACGACGAGTTCACGGCTCTCAGCGTCGAATTGCATGAGGGCGTATCCGATGGCTAAGTCGCTGGCGTCACACACTACGTGGAACGGACTTGATGTGTCGGGCAGCATCAAGACGGGTGCGGAGGCGAGGTCCTTCTTCACGGCATCGAAGGCGTCCTGATCGACCAAGAACAGATCGACGAGATCTTTTGAGGGTCGGCGCGAACGCCGTTCCTGTTGACGTAGCTGTCTAACACCGGAATCTCCGGCGCACAAAATATACACATCTTGAGGTTGTGTACAACTTTTTTTTCACGCATCGTCTCAAAAACCTTGCGCAGATGTCGGAGGTGTACGTCGACGGCGCTGAGTCCGTCCTCAGCGCGACTATGCACAAAGATGTCGTCGAAGTAGCTCGGTGCAAAAGCACGAAACGGGCGCAGAACGTGAGATACCATCCGGTTAAAGGTGGCCGGTGCGTTCTTCAAGCCCTGGAGCATTACGAGCCACTCCCACAGCATGCTGCTGGGAGTGCTGACGGCCGTGAGGGGGATGTCGCTTTTCCTCACCAGGATCTGATAGAAGCCGTTTGTCAGATCGAGCGCACTGTAGATGACGCTGCCTGACATGGTATCGAGGATCATGCCCTTCCGGGGAATGGTCGTCTGAGCGGGGATAGTGGCGTCGTTCAACTTGCTGAATGCGTGAACGACGCGCCACCCGCCGGTCGCTTTCTTCACGCAGAATGTCGGCTCGAATGCGTAGAGATGCTCTCGCGTACGTGGCCGGCCTTACGGCGGCCTTCGAAGAACTTGTCGATGGCGTGGACCTGATCCCGTGGCAGTGGCCACTGCCGCGTCACGCAGTCCTTCGCCCCGGGCACGAGATCAATCTCGTGCCGGACACCTCGTTCAGCAGGAAGCTCCGCCGGAATCTTTTCGGGGAAGATGTCCTCGAACTCGCGTGCGAGCGAGTAGACGGGGTTGTTCAAATCCTGGAGCGCCGCCCAGGACTGCGCGGCGAAGCGTGCCTAGCGGACGGACATCGGCTCAGCCGCCTTCGGTCGCGGCGACGAGGCGTCGTCGCTGACTACGTTGGCGAGCACGGTATGTTGGTCGGAGCCGGTGAGAAGACAGACTTGTTCGATCTCACCGACCTTCAGGTCGCGCAGGAAATGCTTCCAGGATAGGCCTGGGAGCCGCGTGATGGTTGCTGCGTAGGAGGGAGGGTTGGCCACTTCGATCGTGCGGATCCGGTTCGGAGAGTCCCCCGAATATTAGACGACGTTGATGCTCTCGCTCGACGGGGACTAATCGGCCGCGGTAGGTCGGCGCCGAAGACGTCGGCGTCTGGAACGGTTGCGCTTGGACTGCCTCAGTCGCCTCGAGCCGCTGCTCGAGGCTAAAGCCTCACTGGATGACACTTCACCCTCCTCTATGCATGGGACCTCGGTCTCGGCCATGCCGGTGTCGTGCAGGATATCTTGCACGACGGAATCGTCGGCAAACGGGAGCCGCTATTCGACCGTCGCATTCTCGAGCGGGAGCCCCTGCCCGACCGCGTATTGCACGTACGGGAGCCTTTGCTCGACCGCGTTCTGGATGCGCGGGAGCCCCTGCTCGACCGCGCTGTTTTCGTGCAGGAGCCGCTGCTCGACCGCGTTCCTCTTGAGGACCGCGCATGCTGCTCACGAGGCCGGATTGCTGACTGGACCAGTGACGGAGGCCGCGCACTCTACACAACGAGCGCCATCGCTCTCGCGTTGTAGGGGATGTGTCATGGATGTCCGATCCACGACGGCGACGTGACGCGACAGGACGATGAGCAGGTGAGTAAACACCTCACTGACATCGTAGCCGGCGCGATGGCAGACTGAACGGGCTAACCAGTCGATCTCCGGTTGGTTGTGAGCGAGCCACGGCATCCCCAAGATGCAGTCGAAGGCGTAGTTCAGTTCGACGACCAACCAATTGTCGTTGATGGAGAAGCCATCGAAGGAGTACGCTAACGAGACAACGATATCGCCCAGACTATTCCGCACGCGCACGTGCGGAGGAAGGAGAGCGAGGCAATCCACGCAAATGAAGTTGTACGTTGCTCCGGAGTCAAGCAACGCGCGGAGCGGACGCTCCGCGCCAGCGACGTGAAGGCTGATGAGGATCAGTCTCGGGTCGCCATTCGTGGTGGTGGCACTGAAGTGTGCGTGAAGCACGGGGGGGGCTAGGAGGACCGGTTGCCACCGGGGGACCAGGTCCTCTGTTCCAGCCAGTACGGTGCCCCGCACTTACTGGTCCGTACCGTTTTTCGGATGGGCGGTCGGGAACATGTCGTCGGCTTTGCCGACGATTTCAGCGCTTGCCAACACCGGAGCTGGCGCGCGTCGTACCACTGCGCGATGGCCCGACTTACGACAGCGATATCAGATCTGTGGGCGACCGTCACGAGGGCGGTTGTCGTTGTTGAATCTAGGACCACGTGCAGTCGAGGTCAACCGCGACCTCGACTCGAGTTCGACGGCGTCAATCTCCATGGACGCGGGCGTGGAGGCCCGGGCGTCCGATGTCAGCTACCGTATAGTCCTCGGGCAGCGCGAGTGCGAATGCAGCTTCGAGTGTCGATTGCTCCGCTCGCGTGAGGAAGTACCGTGTCACGCCCTCATGCATCCCGAAGATAAAGACGAGCACTTGAGAGGCATCGTCGATCGGATTCGTGACGATGCCCGAAACCAAGTGGCGGATCTTCTGAACGTAGTCGGGCATGGACATCTTGCCTTGCCGGATGGCAAAGAAGGCCGCACACATGCGCGACTCGTCCTGCGGAGGCTCGAACGTGAGTCGGAGGTCACTCCTCTCAAGAATCGCCAGAGTGGGAACGCATTTCAGTCGACGACGAGTTTGCCAAGGACCCATTCCTTGGTCTTTCCGGGGAGGCGAGGCAACAAGAAGCTGACTCTCGCCGTCGGCGCTTCGATCATCCTCGAAGCGATCGCGATGTCGACCTCGCGGAACCACCGGTTCGGCGGGAGGCGATCTTGCCCGACGCCGGAGTAGGTCGACGTCTCCATCTTCACGGCGTCATTCCGTGAGGAGTGCGAGGGAGCTATTACTCGCCGCTTTGCTTCGGCGAGCTCGCGCTCCATGAATTCTTGGGTGGCTTGGCGCTGTTGGTCGGGGGTCGCTGAGCTCAGCAGCGACGTAACGACGAACTCTCCGGACACCGCCGCAAGGCGGTGTAGCGCTTGCCACTCAATGGTGGTGAGATGGGGGAACGCTGTGTGCTCCAGGGCCATCGCTGGAGTCGCTGACGGTGTGCCTTCAGTCATCTAGAACTTGGTCATTGGAAGGACTACTAAGTGCTACCAGGTGTAACGGGGTAACAAATACCGTCACCACCTCTGAGAGCGCGAAACAAGAAGATCGAGATAGAGGGAGAGGTGGTTGGAGCTGAAGAATACTGAGATAAGGCACGAGGACCCAGCAGGGCGGCGGTAGGTTGTCATTTTCTTATTGTGCTATGTACTGTCACAGTTTTATGGTGAGCTGCTCTGATGCAAAAGTTGACAAACTACTCCTTGTGACGCTTGCGCGCCTTAAATGGCAGCGATCGTGTGCGCGAGTCACTGCCTTCTAGTAAATACCTCAACATAGTGGTAAGCTTTATCTGCTCTGCTCTGCGGGTCTTTTGGCTAGGTTTTAACATTAACGTATCGTACCCAACTTTGAAGAGCTCGATACTGTGCGCTTCGTCTCGCAGTTTTGGCATCGGCGCACCTAGTTTGGTTTCAATTCCGTTGGAAATATGATGGATCATCATTGCCCAATCTGACAACTTTTCTCTTTTCTTTGGTGTGTCCAGATCATCTGGCAAGATGCCATTATACCGAGGGTATTCTAGCCTGCTGTTGTCAAACCACCATAATAGCCATGCCCCGGGGGGGGCTCAACTCCAACTCCATGAGATTAATATCACCAGATTCCTAAAAAAATTGCCCCGTGTTTAATTCCTACTTACACAGGTCGCTCCAGATCCACTGCTCAATCACGTTGATGTCACCCGTGTACTTCTTCCTCGTCTCCACAGAAATCCAAGCATCACTTATTGCCTTCGCATCAGGAAGGGGAGTAGTGGCTACTGTCCTTCACGCTCTTTGCGTGCCATTCGTGGTGGCCGAAGTTAATGCACTGCGGAGCTTTTTTGAAAATCTGAACTGCCTTGGCAGCTAGAACTCTTTTAGCTAGAGATCTTAACGTAGGCTACACCACTTACGATTTATTGAACGAACTCGATCCCGGAGCTTTATACTAAAATGAAGTCAAGAGATGCGCAAATCCTTGAAAACATAAGCTAATCTACCTACGTTTGAACAGGAAACTTCATATAAAACGTACGAAAGTACGAAAATGTTAGATTTCTACAGGTTTCCCCGGAGAAAGGTCGGACCAGAAAGTCTGCGAAGTTAAAAAAAGTTGACAGAAGATACACAAAATAGCAATAAGTACTGAATCACTATATTTCGAAAAAGTAGAAATGCGCTGCATGTCCATTACTTCAGATGGGCAAATAACGATACTTGTGGGTATCCAAAAGGTTTGAATAGCTTCCGATGTGACTTTCCTCCACGTCTGAGCTGCCCAACTAAACACCGTGAGCACGGAAACATGTATTAAGGTTAGACTGTGTTTGAGTAGGAGGATACGGAGTACATGAATCCCCGCCTAATCTGGAAAGGTGGGACCTGTAAGGATTGCTCGCACAACCTTGCGTCTGCGGCGCTTGCCGGGGGCAAGCCAATCTACTTTGTGTTCATGAATACATCCACCCGAACGGAGCTGCTGGGTGCTGTCTATTCAGCCAGCGAATCTGATGTGGGACGCATGTGATTGCTCTCACCAGCGTTCACGCAAATTCAGAGTTGCGATGTGGTGCGCCAGTTATATATGAAATAGTGTATGAGGCCCGAGATTCGATAGTATAGCTTCTATACTACCTAGTCGACTAGCGAGAGACCGAGGTCTAAGTCGAAGACTAATATCACTTTCCAATTTGCCTTCAAAGCCACACTTCACGGTAACAATTACAACTACAACTACTTCACCACTCTA
>BSXT01000966.1:0-15128 GCA_030267785.1 Phytophthora fragariaefolia | reverse complement strand
CCGAGACCGAGTGTATCCAGGCCCCACAGCTAGCTTGCTAGGCTTACCGTGGACGGACTTGACCCTTTTACCTTGGGGGGAAATTCTGCTCTGATTTAATAATTAGGGGTTCTGTAACCCCATATGTATCTAATCCTAGATCCCTATACAAATATCAAGTGTGAACAGAGCCTGCGGCTAATCACGCGACCGACGACTCGGGCTAAGTACTAATAGTGTGCCCGCCACTAATCCGAGTGTTTAAAACACTCCTCGCAATACTGACTACTCAGAGTACTCAGCCGGCTTTGTATTAGAACCGACTGAGCTCTCTGAGTACCTGTCACTCAAACGCGGTAAATGTCAATCTTGTCCGCCCGGGCCAATCAGGAGATCCGACGGCATTTCACCCGAAGGATCAACACCGTTAGACCTCGGCACGGAGCTTTCCGTGCCTGGTCGAATTCCAACACCTCACCTTCCTCTAGGCTAGTGTGGTAGTGATGCAGAATATCCTGATACAACGGCTCGGCTACCACGGGCCGCATAAGATGGTCTCGATCAGCATTCGGCCGGGTAGATGGGCAATAAAACAGCAGTCCTTGATCGTCGATCTTGTAGTCGGCCGCCAGGTTACCATATAATCTGGCTTGATTTTGAGTCAAGTCTGTCACGTTCCCCAAGATATACTTCTTCATTCCCGAGATCCACATCTCTTCGACTTGAGCTTTCTTGATTCGATCAATTCGTAGTTCACGGACCATTACTTCACTCAACACTGTGGGGTTCGATCTCGATCGGGCTGACCGAGTAGCCACCGGAGCGATAGCTGCTCCGGTCGGACTACTAGTATCTCGTCGAGCCGGTTCATCGTCACAAGATCTGAACAATCGGCTTCACCTTCCACCAGGATCCCGTCTTGTCGCTGGAGGGACGCACTAGACAGGCTGTATGCACCACCATTCCAGGCACGTTTCACGTGTAACAGCTCGTGATCTCATCACGATCTCAGTCGGTCTAGTACTTTTCGTCGCAGAAGAGTCAATTTAGATGCTATGCAGTCAATCTCGCCTCGCACCTGTCTGATCACCAAATTAGAATTGCCACAAATCACTAGTCGGCCCCGATCTATATTCTCGAGAAGATCTAGACCGAGAAGCAAACCGTGGTATTCTGCTTCGTTCACCGCTAAACCTTCGGCATAGCCTGATCTAGCCGTGACTACGCTCCAATCTGGCAATTTCCATACGATCGCGCTATAGGCGCCCCCACCTCGCTTGACACGGGCAGATCCGTCAAAGCTCATTACCAACCGATTCTCGTCCGTCTCGATAGTCGGGACCGGAGCCCGGATCTGACAACGGGGTTCCTTCCTAGATGCAATCGCTGTTAATGCTCGGTCTACTTCCTCGCGGGGTGTAATACTCGCCGCGATCGCCCCCAGGGTTTCGTCCTCCCCTTTCGTGTACTTCCTGATCTCGAGCGTCCAGGGGGTCAATAGCGCGGCCAACTGGCCCAACCTGCCCTGGAGACCGGGAGATCTGAATAGCCAGGCGAGAGTCGAATGTCTCGTCAGAACCTGGATCGATCTCCCGACCAGCAAGTTGTAGCCGAGATCTAAGATTCGCAGCAACGCTAACACCTCCTGTTCTGTGACATTATAATTCAGCTCGTTCGCCTTGAACGTTCGACTAACGAAGAGGACAGGGTAGTGGACTTGATCGTACTTCTGCATTAGAGCCGCCGAGATTGCCCAGTCACTTTCATACACAATCACCACCGGAGGTCGTCCCGGATCAAAATGTCGAAGTGTTGGTTGTTACACTCTTCAGACTTCAATGGTAGGCTTGGGGGCTGTTGCGATCTTCGCTTTTAACGTCTCAAAAGATCGATGAGCAAAGGTTCATCGCCCTTCGGTATCTTCTGGTATCGATGTGTATTCTTCTCGATCTCGCGGCTCCTGGCTTCGTTGAGTCAAGATCCGCTGCAGATCTTGGTTACTCCGAAGTTCTTCGAAGTCCACTTCACGTAATTCATACAAGATCGATGCGTAGTTAGCGTAGTCCTCCAAGAATCTACTGTAGTAATTTAGACTTCCCAAGAATGGCATCGATCGAAGCGATCTCGGGAATGGCAGGTCTGCTAAAGCTGACAGATCTTTAGGGTTGGCTTCCAATCCACTCGGCGAGAGTTTGTGTCCCAGATAGTCCACCTTCCGCATTCCCCAAGAACGTTTAGCAACACTGATCGATAGATTCCACTTATCGCAAACCTCTAACAGATTTTCCACTCTGTCACACATTTGATCCCACGATCCTCCCGTCACCAGGATGTAATCAATATATGATCTACGCCCTAATACAGAGGAGCAGCTGGGATCGCCGGGTTCCCCGACCTTAAACACATCTGCAGGGGTTTCACTTGCTTCAGCTCGAGTGATTCGGGTAAATCCATACAGAGCATTGTCTAACAGCCGTTGATCGATCTGTGGTGCGTTCTTAAGTCCGAACGGCGTCCGATTCCTCTCACACAGCCCGAAAGGCGTGATGAAAGCAGAGATAGCTCGAGCGCGGTCGGTCATCGTTACCACCCAAACCCCACTGGCCATATCCAGTGTGCAGAACCATAAAACCTTATCCTGATTTTCCAAAAAGGTCGTTGATTATCGGCATGGGGTAGACCATCAATCGCGTGAGTCCGTTGACTAGCCGCTAGTCAATACACAATCGTATGTTGACTCCATTCTTCTTGACAATGATCACGATCGGTGATGCCCAAGGTGAGGTGGAGTGTTGGATGATCTTGGCTGCTAGCAACCCCTTGATCACGTCTGACACTTTCTCGCGGAACTGTGGGGCTATCTTATGGACTCGCTACGCGATCGGTTTTGCCCCGACTACGTCGACATCACAAACCGCCCCTCGGGCAGCAGGGGTAGTGCGTTGCCTTTCCCAATCAAGAGGTGCCGTCGACGCCAGATCTTGCGCTGGAGTCGGTTGATCCCTTCGGGAGTGTTGAATCTCGTATCTCCCACACATATATCCTCAATCTTCACCTCCTCGGTAGAAGAAATCTCCACTTCTGGGATCACGGCCAGCTCTCTCTCGAAAAGATCAGCGGGTGAGCCCCCCCCCCCTTCATGGTAATACGTGAGTTCGCCGTCACTGGGTGACTGATCCGGATTAACCCACGTGTCCATCTCTGATCCCACCTCATCCTTAAGCATTGTGTCTTGCTTCCTAGTCACGGCAGTCTCCTGAGCCCCGTCCCCATCGTTCTGGTCCGCTGGATGTATATCCAGCCTGACGCCCTCTCTCTCGGGCTGACCCTGGTCAATTGAGGTTTCCAAATCGTTAGACGACGATGCGCTTGGCTGTTCATCGGGCTTCACCATATCTTCCTGGCCTTCCAACTCGTCTCCCTTTATCGTATCTGGATCGGTGTCTGTACTAGCTTCCTGATCCCCGTCGTGAGGTCTTCTCGACTGATCTTCAATTCGAGATCTCGAATTCGAATGGTCTTCGATTCTCGTCCCTTCCCTAGGTAATCTTGGCTTAGCGGCTATCGATCTTTTTGGATCGTCGTCGTACTTCTTAGATCTGACTCGTTCGGATTCCGGCGGAGACAGATCCATAGGTCTCATAGCACTCTCCAGGTCTGATCCAGGCGGTTCTGTCGTTCGTTGTACCATCGGGCCATGCCACGTCTGCGGAGTATCGCCCGAGGTATAGGGTACTGCGGACGCTCCACAGCCGGAACTAAGGGCGTTTCTACCGCTCCCGACGCGGTCGGATTGCCATCAACAGCTGCTTAGAAAGCTAGGTTTTGCCACTCCATATACCGACGCGACCCGATTGACACAAAACCTGGGAGTCGTGGTACTCGATCTCCGGTTCGCCAGATACCGATCCGTTCGTCCCCATGTAATATCAGCTTACTGTCACTGATATTGGTGAGTTGCAAGTATTGAATCTTGCCCAAGCCTTGGATTCCTGCGGGTATCCATCGATCCCCACAACTTTTCATGACCATATATCTTCAGGCGGGTTAGAAGCTCTATTGAACTCCCTGTCTCGACCTGCAAGTATTGATCCAGACGCACGATCTTGGCTTTGTCGTTGTAGAGTTGGCGACATCCGCTGAGTTGTATTACTTCGTCTGGTAGGCAGATCGACCCATCGGCCAGATCCAGTCTGATCCCGGCCGGGACTATAAAATCCATACCGATAATCGCTTCTTGGCCCGCAAGATCCCCGGCCCATATATCGAAGTGGTACACTAATGATCCTGCTAGGGTAATCTTGATCCTGGTTCGCCCTTCCGTCGTATAGACGTTCTCTCCGATTCCCACACATTCTTGGCTCTGGTCGGTATCGATGTAGCACCCAACCTTACGAGCAAAGGATGTATCTACGATGGACATTTCAGCGCCTGTATCTAGAAGCAGCACGGCTTTCTCATTGTTGATCTTGCCTGCCACTTTAGGTTGACGGAACCATTTTCCCGGGGCGTGGTGTCTCCAATATCCACGCGATTCTCCTGGCAGTAGATCCATCCAGACCAGCGGATCGGGTCGGTGATAATATGCAATCCTGGGCGTTGGGTTCCCGAGGCCTTGAGACCTTTGGTTCAGTTCGCCGCGAGCTGGGTTGAACCATTCTTCTGGTCTACTTCTCTCCCAGTACCCTCGGGACTCCCCGATAACGCGACCTCATTATCTGATCGGTCGTATTCATCACCTGGATGGAGACTCAACATTCTCGCAGGGGCCTTAGCATGTAGAACACATGTATTACCGCGTAGATCTTGCACACACACACCCCTTAGTCAATCAACCGATTTCACAAAAGGATAGATGCAGTATCTAGAACGCTAGGCTCGTACCGGATTCCAACCCGGCGAGCGTCCTAGACTAACATTTTTTCGGCCATGACAGGCAACATACCTGAGTGCTTGTTCGGGTCGAACCATTGTCGGATCTGGTTGTAGAACTCTTCCATTGGACACTTGTCCATATCGTGTAGCTCGCGACACCCTCGACACACAAACAGACAGTGGCCCGCAGGGTGTCCTCTCTTACCGCATTTCTGACAGGTTAACTGCCTCCAACATCCGAGATCAGTATGTTTCCTGGACCCGCAGTGCGTACAGCGCGTACGATCTGATCCGTCTGTGTTTTTTTAAATCTGGGATCCCGAGGTGGTTGGTCAGGTGGGTGCGGGACGACTTGTTCCTCATCCGTATTCTTATTGTGGTGGTCGACGGGATCTCCACTTCCGGCGACATATATCCGTCGATGATGGCCTTCATCAGAGTCGGATCCGTCCGATCTGTCGGAACCTGAGACGGATCCCGAGTCGACTGCTTGAATCTGGATTGATTGTTTGGTCGGTGCCGTTGGAGCTGGCGTGTTTGAGGATTTCTGGCGATATTTGCTAGATCTTAAAGCCACCTTCTTCTGGCGGGTTTTGGCTCGATCTAGAGCGGGGAGAACTTCCTCCGGCTCGTCCGCGTCGGGCAGCCGTAGTTGAGTGAGCCGATCCGACAACCCTTGATCTCCCAGTGTTTCGATAAAATGATCGACATGTTCTCGACGCTCTTTTGATCCACCATCCTTGATCATCAGTCGCGCGTAACCCTGCTACGTTGAGCCGGTGTAGATATTCCAACGGGGATTCGTCGGATCGTTTCCTCGCATGATAGTACTGTCGGGCGACTGACACCCCGAACCCGCAGTATGGATCTGGAACGATTTCAGTAGATCGGGCCATTGCTTTCGCGTGGATCGAGCTAATTGACGATACCAATTCTTGGCCGGCCCGGATAACAGATCCGCGAACGTGAGGCATTTTTCTGCGTCGGTGGCTTGATCTCTTAGAAATGCCGATCCATTGTAGGGCCCGATCTTCATCGTGTTCTTTGCCCGTAAACGCTTTCAGATCTGACACCGCTGAGATCCGGACTCGTTGGATCATAGTCGATCCCGCTGATCCCGTCGTAGTGGACGCTACCACCGCTCGATCTGTTTCTGGGAGGTCCATCCTACACTACTAATTGGAGTAAGGCTGTCAGTAACGCATTCCTGTCACGCTAATCCGGACTTTTGATTGGTCAAAAATACTTTTGGCTGTCGAGCGAAGCGAAGGCGGCTCTGATTGGCCAAAACAACTTTTGGCTGCCGAGCGTAGCGAAGGTGGCTTTGATTACATTGTGGGGACCACATAAAACTATGTGTTGAACATGAAAACGCACTTCACCTGGCAACATGACGAACCTTGCCGCGCTGGCGTAAGGGTGCTCAAACAGTCGAGGTACCTGAACATGGACACAAACCGGGCATCAAATGTCGTACATAGAAGAGTGATTTACAGCTTTGTGGTCCACACAAAAGGATGCCAAGCACAGCGAAGGCGGCGCCCGATTGGCCCTTCCGCTGCAGAGCGACAGCGAGAACGACACCTTTAGCTGGAATTGTACCACGTTCTCCACACAATAATAATGTGGACTACATCATCGCAATGTGGACTATATCATAGTAATGTGGACTACATAATCGTACTTATAGCGGACTTTCTTCTTACATTCCTAATTTGCGCGCTGTTGCACGAGCTGGACAGTGTACGCTGCCCACCATAGTACGGATTAGTCTAACCTGGACACCAACTGGGCACCCACAACCTGTACATAGACGGGTCCGCGATATGGACTGCCTAACTGTAGCAATAAACCTATACCGGCCCACGACCCCGTATTGACCGACAGCCCTCTACTCGGCAACCGATCGGTTGATATTGGAATCGGGTGGTCCACACCAAATCACACTTAGTGATATGAACGATTAGCTAAATATAAAGTTCGTCGAGGGCCGCCACGACGGCATAGTAGATTATATTGACAACCAGCATAGACTAGGATGGTGAGGCGAAATTTCCGGAGGATATGCGTACATAGAACTGATTAAAATGCGATAGCCAGGCCGTAGTATACAGTAGTAGTGCTCACGATTGGAATTGGAATTGCATATACACGGAACAAGACTGCTGTACCGCATAGTGTACCATAGCTAAGGCTGGGTCGTCGCCCGACATAGGATAACATCACGATAGGTAAGCAAATAGGAGTACATAGTACAGTACGATATACATAATATTGCATAGTACGTACCCAGAACATCCGGGGACGTATAGAACGACTATTGGTGTGAGCTCATAGCAAGCCATATGATGTCATAGGCGAGGAAATTGGAACATGATCGAATAGTACACCACAACGATAACTGTACATACGACGCGACGTGTTGGGGTAGAATAGCTACGCAACAGCACGGCGGGGTCAATAGTATCGGGTGGTAGCTATACGCGAGCGATTAACCCGACGATAGCAACACAAGTGTACGAGGTCTAATATATAGAGACGAGAGTGGACGCATGGACTGTCACCACAACAACCCTACGTAGACGCTGAATAATAGGATTGTCTGGCACGACGAGAGTGACAAAAGTATGGGTGTGCTCACAGTTAGACGGACGATATTAGAGAATCGACTGCGGTCGCGTGGAATGATACGATGACGGAAACATACGATGGATCGTAATATTAGATGGGTGAGGCGCGGGGACATGTCCTCTCGGTTATGGCATTCGTACGATTACACGGTTGTACGAGGATACATTTTGGTGCGAATGTTTGCGACACAAATTGGAACGCATACTCCAAACACGATAGGCACGAAGATTTAAAATGTCTGCTACCCGACAACAAACGACAGACGGAAGACTTAATAGCGACTATATTAGCGTATCCCACAGGATATTTACGATACATGACGCATAGCCGGAACAATGGCATGGAATGAAGCGATAGAACTACTTACAACGACTTACAAAGCCGGCAGACTTAAAAAGCCGGCATTAGTGAAAAAAGATACAGACGGACCTCCATATTAGCCATTTTTAGCGAATCAAAAAGTATTGATCTGATAATAGCATTTTTTAATATTATTTTTTCGTCCAATCAGAACTTTGCCGGGTTTTCAAGTTCGAGGAAGTTTAGTATAGAGGATGTCAATAAGTGTGCCGGCTTTGTAAGTCGTTGTCTGTACCTCCGCGTGCTCACGTAGCATGAAAGTGCAAGATGTACGAGTAGTATCTAGCATAACTACAATTCTGAAGATCGACAGGTTTACATTAAGGTGAATACAATCTGACGTAGTGATACAAAACTCTATGTAAACTAACCTCACGTTTGGTATGAATAAGACAACATCAATAATATTCTAACTATGAATAACAAAACACAAAAGCCCACCGGAGCGAAGCGGAGGTGGGCCTGCCCTGTAGTGGAGCGAGCTGGCACAGCGAGCGGAACGGGTTGGGACCTACCGTAAACCCACCGCCGCGTAGCGGCGGCGCTCGGCTAGTATCGTCTGAATTGTACTCCCAACCCGGTAAGTCGGGGTGGGGTCTCTGTCAGGTGATCCGATCGATTCCATCTCCACATTTTGTGTTCCCGGGTTTTGGGCAGTAGTTACGACCGGCGGCGTTGTTACAGTTTGTTGTTCCCTGAGGAAGCGTGACATGGCGGCCTGGAAGTACGTTCCAAACCGATCCGTGGAGTCGGACGAAGAGATTGCGGTCGTAGTCGCTCGATCTGTCGTAGTTGGGCTCGGATGGCCCAATCTGGCCGTGGTGCATTCTTGCTTGTCATTCTCAGCCGGTCGACCAGCATCGCCGTCCCTGAAGATCCCAATGACATCCGCCGCGGTTCTTCGGAACTGTCTAATCCTGGTTCGGCGGCCGATTCATATGAACTGATCTGTGGTGACACTGTCGGATCCATGATCGATGGTGATTCCCCCACTAGGATCTTCGTCTTGTGGAATAGGCTGAAGCTGGCAGCTCGGATCGCATCCATACCTACGTCAAATACCTGATCTGCTTCAAACGCTCCAGCTACCAATCCAGCTTCCTTTAGCGGATTCATCAACGCCTTGACGGCCACCAGTTCATTCGAGGTGGTCGGAGGCGCCGTCACCAGTCCCATCAACTCCCCGATCTGCCGCACTTGCATCGTTTCTATCACGGGATCTTCCAATAGCAATTTTCGCAGCTCCTTCTTATGGAAGGCGTCTTGGATCACCTGTATTGACCACTGATCTGCAGTTGATCTGATTTGATTTTCCACTTCTGTGTCCGGGGCCTTCAACTTCTTGCGAGTAGCTTCGAGCTTGCCGCGCCGGGTGGAGAAGGGTTGTGATTGGGGCTTGATCAGTGATTGTGCAAATGCATATCTCTCCGATCTCACCTTAGTTTGTCTTGTTGGTGGATCTGGATTGGTTTCGAGATCCACCGGGGTCCCCGAGGGGACCTGGGGAGGAGGTTGAAGTTTATCTTCGAGATCCGAATATGAATCTGGATCCAGATCTATCTCTCTTCCGTCGACAGCGTTCCTCCCAGCGCCCTGCCTCTCCGCGGATCTTGCTTGGTTCAGCGGCGTCTTCGTCGATCCGATATCCGACGACGCCTGTTCCCCTGCTTCAATCTTCACTTGCGCATCCTCTTCGGGCTCACGGTGAAATCCGGAGTCCCCAAGAGGTCCGGGCACGCGCACCATTGCGGTGGAGCGGGATCAGCCAAAATCTTGTTAAGGCCCGATCCCACTAGCGCCCAGACACCGACTAACGGAGGGGGTCCCTCGATGATCCGTGATCAGCTGAACTTGGTCTTACCTTGTGTACCCGTCGGCGGGCTGAATCTGCTCTCTCGAGGCTCCGATGATGCAGCACACGCGGTGTAGATCGAATGTCTTGCCGTGAGGTGGGGATGGGGTGGAGCAGTGCGGGAATCTTCGCTCTGCGTCCGATTATAGGTGCCGATCGAGAGTCTTCGACGATCGATCGGGCGGTCTGGACTTGATCCGAGGCCTGGGTTGCCTTCCGGGTTGTGGGTTTTCCTTTCCTTGCGTTGCGTTGCTTGTCGCTTCCTACAGCGAGATAGTGTGATTTGAGAGTAGACGAGATCGCCGGCCAAGCAATTAAATCCGGTCGATCGAGACTCGCACTTGCTACGTAGATCACTACTGTAGGTATAACTCTGGCCAATATATTACCCAGACTAAACCGTACCGCTAGATCAACTACCCTTCCTTGGTATCCGTGGTTCCTGTTCTTGGTGAAGCCGAAGGCGACTTGTGCTTTATTAGGCAAATACCACTCTCATTTATGATTATCCCGCTTCTTCTAAGCCCTACCGCTCTTGTACCTCCGCAGTTGCCGCAGACGACTCTAGCTCCTATCCCATATGCTATCCTGAACACACATCATCTGGCTACTTGTCCCATCTGGGCCTTGCCATGGTCCCATCCTTCCCATCGTCGGATCGTCGGCGAGCCGATCAGTAGATCAGCCGATCTGTCGATCAGACGATCAGACGATCAATCGATCAGCTGATCGATTAGCTCCGCGAGGAGAACGACTTGCTTCTGTTCGCTGGTCTTGTCCGTTACCTGATCTCCGCTTCCTTTTGTTGCTCTCTGCACTCGGCTGGTATGCAGGCGCATCCCAGTCCCATGCGATGGAGCACACCAGTCGCCAGATCGATAATCAGATCTTCCCCCAAATCAGATCTGACGTAGTCACTTCTGGATCTTCCGCCTTTTCAGGTTCCTTCTCCGGGGTCTCCCGCCTTTCTCAGCCTTCTTATTTGGCACTTCACCACACAACTATCAAGTATAACGAGGGTGGTTTTGGATATCAAAATGCCCCAAACTTCTCCTATGTAACTACCACCGTAATTCGCCTAGTCGGTGGCTCGGCTGGAAGTACCGTATCCGCTCTCCAACTAAGTCACTTTTCCGCTCTGCATCTGAAACACCGCGTATGTACCCATCCAGTTGCGTGACCGCTCGCAACTTGAACCAGGCGACCGCTCAGAAATTGAAACAGGGACCGCTCTTGGCTACATCTGGCTAGGGTCACCCGTAATTGAGACCCTAATACACAGCGACCACAAAATCGGTGTGGCGCTACACCACAACAGCCCCGGCCATGATACGAACCGAGATGGCGAGTGTCGGGGCCTCACTGGATGGCGCGTGGTCGCTCCCTGTCAAGTCGTCGCTTCCATTCTACCTCACCTCAACTTCGAGACTGACTTCGCGCTGCGCCGAGATCTCCTGCGCGCCCGGTCATGTGGGGACATGCTGGACGTATTCTGCGCCAACACCGCCGAGCCCCCGGGTTTCACCAAGGAACTCGTCGAGCTCCGGGTCCAGATCGCCAAGTTGGCTCGAGACAACCAAGCTCCCCTTCGGCGTCTCGAGTCGACGTTGGCTGACTCGACCCGCTTTGAGCACGACCTTGCCACGGTCGTGCGCGAGCGTGATGAGTAGAAGCGCCACGCCACCAAGACGTCCGAGCTGGTGGCTTCCTTCCGCAACACAGTTTGAGTGTTGGAGCTCAGGCTGAGAGAGTCGACTCGGCAGCCCAACCACCGAGTCGATACCTGTCAGCAACTGACGACCATCTACGTCGGATGGTCGACCAGTGCGACAAAGACCTCAAGCGCATGTCACAGGTCCTGGCCGAGCAGGACGTCGCGTACTCGGCGCTCCAAGGATGGCTTCTTCGTACTTCGAGCAAGTGCAGGAAGCGGCCGCGGTTATCTCATCTGGTTGGGCGGATCGCGCATTGCGGTTCGCCAACCAGACGATCGATAACCAGCGCCGAGCCATTCAGCGCCAGAAGAATGTCTTGCGGGATAATGGCCGGATCTCGGTCACCGACCCAGCTCTCGTTTTCGCTGCTGCCGATGGGATCGACGCTCCCGGGCTTTCACCGGGCGACCTGGACCTCAACGTACGGCTGTGGCGTCTCCTCGAGACCCGATGGCCTGAGTTGTCTCAAGTCCAGCCCAGTGAAGTCCGCGAGATCACTCCCCGAGTCAGTGGCCACGTGGCGCCGAGTTCAGCTCCACTTTCCTTGCCGCTGAGCTCGGCCGCGCCGAGTTCTAACTCGTCGGCTGCTGGGTTGGTGGTGACTCCCGCTGACTTCCACGTGCCGTCGGCGGAGCCCCGTCGACTCCCTGGGAGCCCGTTCCGCCGAGACCACCTGACATCGGTGACGCGGCCGTCGGTGCACGTCTTAGCATCGAGTTCCGTTCCTCGCTCAGGGCCTGCAGCGTCGGCTACCCCTTCCACAAGCTCGGCGGGGTAGGTCTCCTCTACGGTATTGCCTTCAGCTCCGGAATCGACGGCTCGGCCTCTTCCCGCTGTTTCTGCTGGCTCGGTGATCTCTGCCCCCCCATCGACCCGGCAGGCTTCGACGGAGCCGACCAAGGCTTCCGCTGGGCCGACATCCAAGTCAGCGCGCAAGTCTCCGACCAAGGTTGCCGCTGGGTCATCTCGCCGACCGCCGCGTAACTTGGCGGCGCCTCAGAGTTCGAATTCCACTGCCGCGCCAGTACCCCCGATCCCTGGGTCTGCTCGCAGCCAGCGCGCGTCGCCTTTGAATGCCCGCGTGATCAACAGCTTGGAGCTTCAAGCTTTGGAGGCCAGCGATGCAGAGGTTCTAGGGTGGTTGTCGAGTGCGGCTAGCTCGGTAGCTCGCGCTACTTCGGCGTCCTCGCCTCTCGTGATTGACTCGCCGAGTCACTCCGACTCGAGCCCCCGTTGGGGCTTCATCCAGTCAGCGTCAGTCGAATTCGGATGACTCGGCTGGCGGCGCAGTGGCGCTCCAGCGGTCTCGCCGACTTCGCAAGCGGTCCGTGGTTGAGAGCGATAAGTCGTCCGACTCGGTCGCCGAGGCGTTGGAGGAGCGGCCAGCCTCTCCGCTGACTCCTGCCTCTGTCTCGCCGGATCCGTCGACCGGCCAGAAGCGTCCGTCTACGCTGGTGACTCCAATTTCGACCAAGAAAGCGCGTTCAAGTGCCTCCACCAAGCCGTCAGGGACGCCGCGCCCGGTCGCCAAGTCAGCGAGCAGAGCTCGTCCGGCTGCCAAGTACAACAAGGCAGCCAAGTCGGCGACCAAGACCGCTAGGGTCACTGTCAAGACTGGCAAGTCGGCTAGGTCGGCTGATCCAACTACTCCGGCTTCGGGTCAGTCGGCGAGTGCTTCGGGTACGGCTGCATTGTCTGCGCCGACCGCATCTGCGTCTTCGGGTCAAGTTTCGGCTCGGGGGGGGGGCAACCTCACTCCGAGATGTGTTGTGCCTCCCTATCATGATGCTCCGGACCCGCGCTGCCCAAGCAGTCTCAAGCGACACCCGCGTGCTGGCCCATATGAAGATCTGGCGTGATCCATCCTTCTTCCATTTGGGCTCGGCGCGCTGCTGGGATCAAGTCATGGGCTGTTGCGTGGTGGAGATCCAGAAGGAGACCGTCGACAGCAAGTCGAGTCCGGTCGACTCCGTCGTCGCTGTCTGGGTTGGCGGCTTTCGCGGATGTGTATGTCGCTCAGCATCCGAGTCAGCGGCTTCGGGCTCTATTCCCCTATTCCCTGATGGGCCATTCTTCATGTCGGCTGACGTCCTTTGCCGAGTTCGAGCCCGGCGATCGTTCGGATTCGCTTGACCTTCAGGTGGTACGGCGAGAGCAGCACGGCGAAGCTGACTGCTCTGCCGTAGAGAGACTTCGAGGTGAACACCCATTCAAGAGTAGAAAATCGGGTGTTGACGTGTAACGTCTTCCCCGCAAAGAGAGTGTGGCCCACCTTCAGTCTGTAGAAGTGCCAGCACCTCCTTCTCCGCTGGGTGATAGTTGACTTCGTTCTCTTTGAGAACTCGTCCGCAGAATCGTACCGGGTTTAGTAAACCATCGTGTGGCTGTAGCAGAGTGCTACGGAGTGCCTACGCGTTGGTGAACAGCATGATGTGCACTTCTTTCGCCGAGCCGAAGTGACGCAGGATTGGTGCATTGGCCACGTTCGCTTTCAACTCGGCGTACGCCGACTTAGCGGCCGCAAGGTCACCCCCGTCAGCGAAGTCGGCGTCCTTCAGCTGGTATAGTACCGCACCGTACACCGCCATGCTCTGGATGAACCGGCTGTAGTAGTTCAGTGCACCAAGGAAGCCTTGCATTCCTGTCTTCGATGTCGGGAACGGCAACTCGGGGATAGCCGCTAACTTAGCCGGGTTTGCCCTAATTCCATGCTGGGAGACTTCGTGAGAGAGGAAGGCGACTGTTTGCCGGTTGCACGACGATACTCTTGGTAAAGCTAATGCTGATTCGACACTCAGCGAACCGCGCGAGCAGCCGGCTCAGCGTAGCTAGGCAATCCTCAAACGTAGTGCCCCCGAAGCAGATATCATCCACGAAGGACCGGCGGTCAAACACCGGTGTCAGCGTCGACTCATCGGGTTCTCCGTTAGCGAAGACGTCGCTCTCGGGGCTATTGACAATGTCTTGCAGCGGATCCGACTCGGCTAGAGCCCGGGGATCAGCTTCAAACTTGGTCACTGAGTTCACCGAGTCAGGAATTGGCTGGTTTGGGTCACTCAGTCGTCCTCGCTGAGTCGCTGAGGCGGCTTCAGCTCGGCGTACTTTCTCGGTGTAACCACCGCGTGGCTGCACATGACCCCAGAGCGCGTTGTCGATGATGCGTTGGTTGATCATCGGCGCGTTCTTAAGCCCGAACGGCATCCGGAGCCACTCAAAGTGCCCCAGTGCGCAGACAAACGCCGAGATCTCTCTGGCCCGCTGAGTCATCATGACCGCCCAGAACCCGCTGGCTGCGTCTAGCGCGCAGAACCACAGGTAGGTCATTGACCAACGGCATGGCGTACTCCATGAGGACCGTGATAGCGTTAACCATTTTGTAGTCAATGCACAGTCGGATGTCGACGCCGTTCTTTTTCAGCACAATCACAATGGGCGATGCCAATGGGCTGTTCGAGAAGGCGATCAGCCCTACCTTGAGCAAACCTTTGAGTAGCTGATACAGCTGCTCCAAGTGCTTGAGCGAAACTCGCCGAGCCCGTTGCTTTATAGGCTTATGTCCTTGCACATCGATGTCGCATATTGCTCCATAAGCTGGCGGTGGAAGTGCATTTCCGCTGGCAATCATGATGCCTTCTTGCGCCTTCAGCGCCTTCACCAGCTTCTCCCGCTGACTCGGCGTATGAGCCGAGCATACCACATTCGAGCCACCATAATCC
>BSXT01000965.1:0-16166 GCA_030267785.1 Phytophthora fragariaefolia | reverse complement strand
CCAACTTCTGGAGTTTATCTTGGATTCAGTATACCCATCGTCCGGAAGGGCATCACATCTCCTCCTTCCGGACACCATCTTGGCTTCCCTCTGTACTTGTGGCCTTGCTCGTTACACGCTCGACGATCTCTAACGTCAAGGCCCTTTCTGGACCCATCGCAGGCAGGGTTAGAGGGGCGGACAAAATTTGTGAAGCCGCTTCGTGTCAGTACATGGGTATGAACGAGGGATTACGAGCCGCGCATGCCTATGGTGTAACCGACCCAGTCGTCGTTGGTGACTCGAGACTCGGAATCCAGTAATCTCTAGGGGTGATCGCATGCCTGAAGGAGTCGTTTTTGAGTTAGCTGAACATACACCGAGAGCTCGTTGCGAGATTTTAATCCGTCAGATACCTCATCTCCGCGAAAGCTTGAAAAACTTCGCTCATAAATCGTCTCGATTATGTCTGACTAAGGACGGCGCTCCGAATCTTCTGTACACACATTCTTCCAAAGCTTGCGCGACGCACATCGCGGAGGTGTCCGACATAGCCTTTTTCATGACAAATCCAGTAAATGCACACTGAAATAGGAGCAACACGGTGTTGCCCCTCCTAGACTTCGTAGTGGGATGACGAAAACCATTGATACAATTTGGAGTGGCTGCTCTGCCAGGATGTTTCCAGGGGAATATCCTCGTAGCTGTGGACGGCTCTTACTTAAGCTACAATGTGAGCAGGATCTCACGTTCTTCTCGACATCTGTGTATAGACTGACCCAGTAATAATTAGCTTTAACTCGGTGGAAGGTTCTCACGATACCTTCATGACCTCCTTCCAGTGAGGCATGACAGCTCTGTAACACTTCTTGATCCATCGTTGTTGGTACAACTAGATTGAGGACGGTCTCGTTCCTCCGATCTTTGTCCCGCCGCCGGTTCTGTCCTCAGAAGTACAGTAAACCGTCGTCGCTCAGCACAAATCGGTCCGCCATTTTCCAGGCCTCTCGGGCAGCTTTATTCCAAGACGCGAGCTTTCGCCCTTTACCACCAACTTGAGGTTGGCCCAGCGAAGCTCCTCGTCTTGAGTCCTGCCGACTCTGTGGCGTTGTTCTTCTTGCACTTATAATGGGTCGACATCCTCAGCATTAGGCGGCCGTTCGGCTGCCCCATGGGATATTTCACCATTTTCAACGTGAGAAGACTCTGTGGTCACATCATTCGGTCGATCCGGTGGTTCTGGTTTCACTGGTAACGCTTCAGAGTCCTCGTCATGGGTGGCCGCCAATCTCACTCGCTTCTTGGCGGTCTGGGAGTTATAGCCGTTATGAACCTCGGTTTAAGTGCGAAAGCGAAAACAATATCACGCTGAGTCGCCATATCCTCGGACAGAGTCCTCAGAGTACTGACTTATGTGACTTCTCGGCCCGGTTCCCCATAGGTGACTTCGTGAATTCGGTTTAGTTGTTCTAGCTTGCTCTTCGACTCCTCGGTTAGTGTCGTTTTGGCTTCCTTCGCCGCCAACGTCTCTCCTGCTAGCGATTCCGCCGAAGCGTTGTATTTTCGATGCAATCTAGATCGCGAGCGACTCTGAGTTACCGGCCACAAGCGAACGGTCAACAGGAACGTTCGGTGAAGACAGTAATCCAGTCGGTACGGGTGTACGCTGAAGATCCCCTCCAACAAGATTGGGATGAGATTGTGAAGAGGCTAGTTTTTGCGATTAATATCTCGCAAGACACCACTCGGAAAGAAACACCCTCTTATCTGGTACATGGTTTGGACGCAGAATCGACACTCATGGCGATGCGGCTTCCTTGAAACGAGGGTTCAGTAGACAATCAGATGCCTTAGCGTGTAGAAGAGAAGTCAACCGCCAGCAAGAAATAGCTCTGAAGATGGCTAAAGAGTATCAGGCGGTTGAAAAAGCGAGAAGAGCGAGTGAACACAACGATTCTCTGAGTACGCAAGAAAAAGCGTCTCTACCTCGACCGAGGGTTAATGAGAACTCTGAAGACAACCCAGAAGACGCCGGTCAACGAGAGTCCGAATTCGCTTTGTGAGCCTGGCGGTAGAGTGTGGCTGTACATGGAAAGAGTCAAACCAGGCTTCACTAAGAAATTGGCACATCGTTGGCGTGGACCCTTCCGAGTTAAAAGGGTGGTTGAGGAATACGCGTATGAACTGGAGCTCACGGATAGAAGTGGATATCGATTCTACCCAGTGGTCCATGTGTCTAGGCTGAAGGCAGTGAAAGGGTTCGGCGACCGACCGAAGGTTCGGTTGACCCGAGAGCTCACTGACGAAGCGAGGCTAGACTTCGACGAAGAGTTGTTACCGGAGGATAGTTAGGAGCCAGGCATGCTAGCAGGAGAGTATGAAGTCGAATCCATCCTAGATGACCGACGGCCAATGGAGACGAGTACTCGGAGGTCGGTCAGAGAGTTCATAGTGAAGTGGGTTGGCTACGACGAGCCAACACGGGAACCAATGACCAACCTCTCGTGTGGAGGAATACGCTATGATTATTTGCGTGAGAAACGCAGTTCTCAGAGGTTCCAAATGGTCCAAGTCGCTGACGAGGACTAGGAGCCTGCACGAAAATGGACTGTGGGTGGGAATGTACAACCCGCCCTGCAGAAGAAGCTACTGTACGATGATTGCATGACTTTATGTATGTATATGGTGTGAACGAATTTTCGGATATGGATTTGACAAAGTGGATTGACTATGGAAATGGATGTGGAATGAATGATGAAACGATGTTAAGTCCCTGAGCTTGGGGAATGTGGTTGCTAAATAAATTGAAAATAAGTAAAATGATGAACCGAAACCTAGATTTCCGCCGTCGAAGCAAGGTTGGCCAAGACGTTAAGCCCAGCCTGAGCGGGGGCTTGGTCTCCAAGCTCGGCTCGAACGTTAGCTTGATCGGTCGCTGGAATCGGTGTCCTGGCACTCGTAGTGTCTGACGGCGAGTCAGCAGCTGCGGAAGAGTCTGCAGCCGCTTGAGCTCGCGCGTCAGCAAACTCTTGGACCCACGGAGCAGTGACGTGCGACTGCCTCAACGCGGGGTTTACCACGATGGCCACTCCGACCTCTTCCCGCGTCGTGCCTTCTGGGACGAAAAGCGGGACCGAGGGTCTGCAGGGAGCAAACGTTGTGTTGAACGGATGCTCGGCCGGCACACTCACCCAGCAGCTTCGCCAAGGCTGCCGAGCATCCAGAATCACCGCTTAGACAGTCCACGCCGCAGTACTCGGAGCCCAAGTGAGGGTCTCGAACGAGTACTGCAGCATCGAAGGCTCCAGCAAGATCTCTGGCGGACACTTGGTCTTGCCACCGACATCCGGGGTGCACCAGACCCAGAACCGCTTGGGGTTTTGGAGCCGGAGACGGTCAGCGCGCAGGTTCCGAGCCTTGGTTTAGGCTTTCCATGCCGCCTCCGTCTCCAGATACTCAGGCGTATCTGACCCAATCCGGTTAGAAAGCTGCTGGAGCCATTGCTCAACAGCAGCAACCGAGATCCGGTGGGCGCGTTCCCAGAGAGCGAACCCGAGGTCTGAATGCTCGGTCCTTCCAACGGATTGCCCAGTGAACTGGCGGCATAGCTTGACCACAATGGCAAGCCCCGAAGCCCGAATCGAAATGGGCTTGTCGGGCATGTAGTCATCTGCCCGGAAGGTGCAGGGAGACTCTAGCAACCGTGCCCGAAGTCTCTGTCATGGGTGCGTCGGGTCCTCCCAGTCGGCAAAAGACTGGATGCCAGCAACAGAGTACTCGATGACGCGATCACTGGCAATAGGCTGAGGGATGCGAGATTTCAATATCTAGCACCACGCCGCTAGAGCACCTGGAGCCCCTGGAGCCGTGAATGCAGGCTCCAACAGAGGGTTAGCCAAGTCGGGAAGCTTCTGTGACGCTCGCACCCGAGGCTGCGGCACTTGGATGGGAGCCGGGATTACCGTCACAGGCTCGAAAGCCGTAGACCAAGTCCCATGCATCGTGGACAGAGTTGCAGTAACCACAGCCCGGGCGCGCAGAGCCGAGGCTAGTCGAGGGGTCGGAGTGGCCACCACACGAGCTGAAGGAATCGGGCCCATGTGGGTGTTGGCCACTCGACGACGTGCCGAGGCCGATGTCACCACCGCTGCCGAAGCCGCGGCCACCACTGCAGCCGACTCAGCAGGTTCGGGTGTGGACGCCGAACTTGCCACAGAAGCTTGAGTGGCTGCGGACGTGTGAGAAGGCGTCGCTAAGCCCAGCACCAAGGCATCGGGCGCAGCCTCGTTCTCGGCTGCAGCCATCGACCGAAGCCCCGCAGTAGTTGACGCCGCGCGAGTGGGCCGACCATCGCGCCGAGGCTGGGAGACCTGTGGGGACGAGAATATTCCACCAGGGGCAACGGAGGCTTCGGAAGCAGCTCCGCCAGCCTCGGAGCCTCCATCGTCTTCAATCTCAACCGGTACTGAGGCTTCGGTACCGGTGGTAATCCGCATCGAAACCACCGGCGTGCTTGGAAGTGAAGCGGTAGATACCGTCAACGACGCTGGGGATGCCGGGGTCCGAGGGATCGGCAAAAACGATGGATTCGACCCGCTTGGAATTGACGCGAATAGCAACACGTCACTGCCAGCCGAGGCTGAAATGCCAGAGACCAGCGCCGACGAAGTTGAAACTGAGGCGGCCGGCAGCGATGAATGAACGCTCAGTGAAGGCCCACCGCTGCTGACAGGCGCAGGTGTTGCTTGCTTCGCAGCCTTCCGAGCCTTCAAATCCACTGAAAGCCGACCAAGCCGCTGCTTTCTCTTGGGTGGCGAAGGCGCAGTCCGAGGCTTGGCGGACGACTTTGCTGGCCTCTTGCCCTTGCCTTGGTGGAGCGCGGAAGGGATGATCGAGCCCGAGTCATCTGAAGCGTCGGAGTCGACAGCCAGATATTTCGAAGACCCTGACGTAGCCGCAGCCCCACCAAGGGACCCTGAGGAAGCCAGCGGTGCCGGCCCAGAACCCTCCGAAGACCCAGAAGCTGCTGGCGGAGGTGGGATCGCCGACTGCAGCCCTCCAGGAAGATGACGAAAACAGCGGGTATCGCAGATGTGAATGCCGAGCCACCCCCACCGGAGACAGAGCTCTGACGCTCTCTCCGCTCCAGGTATTCGCGGAGCTGGCGGAGCTGCATGGCATAGAAAGCAATACCAGCATTTAAGCTCTCGCGTTCTTGACGGATGACTTTGTGGATATCCGCCAAAGACTTGTTGAGACGACGGCATCGCTGCTCAAGAACCGCGACAGCTTGTGAGCCCTGTTCCAACGCAATGTTGGTAGCCACGAGCTGCCGAGCAGCGTCGGCGTGGTCGAGCCTGAGCCGCCGAAGGGTCTCCAGGACCGCGTTGCGCTCGTCCAAAGCTTGGTTGCACACGCACTTGGCCTTGAGCCGGAGTTCGACCTCACGGCGAAGTGAAGCTTCGGAAGCGGCCAACCGCGCCTTCCGTGAAGCGACGTCATCCCGCAACTCCGAAAGCTCGTGCTCCCAAGGAGCAGGCGAACGAGGGATCGGAGCCAACGCCTCGACTACATCCGAGAGCGACCCAGCAGCCTCGAGGCGCTGATCTAGCCCGTAGTCGGTGCGGAGGGGTGGCCGACGGTTCAAGTCGACCACCAAGCGGGCCAGAGCCAAGAAGTGGCTCTGAGCAGATCTTGCACCTACTGGACCGTGCGATCGGCGCCAGCGGTGACGATGTCCTCAATGTCTTCCCATCGGGCAGAGGAAAAGAGAGTGCCCAGGGACAGCGGAGGAGGACTATGGCGCATCAGCAGCCGAACAAGCGCCATCGCCAGAAGCCCCTGAGCTGGAGACCGAGCCTTGAGGCTGGGAATCCGCCGGGCCGGCACCGAAAGCAGCCTCGGGCGCATCAGCGGCCGAACGAGGAGCAGCCCCAAGTGCCGGACTCAACGCATCTGTCGTCTGGTCGAGTCGAGGAAGACTCTGAGCCACACCACTGGCGTCTCCAGTGGACGTAGTGGGCTGAGAAATGGGCGCCGAAGCCTCGACAACACCAGCAAGTGGCGGACGCGACGGAGAACCGTCGTCGGCCCCGGGAGTAGCAGCGGGCGGTGCCATGACGGAGACCAAAGTCTCAGGCGAAGCCGCAGGAGATGAAGCAACGGCGCTGAGGGTGCGGAGAGCGCGAGCTTGAGCGCGGGCCAGAGGACTCTGACCCCGAGCCATCAAGTTGGAGAATGAACGACACTGCAACGCTCGCCCACCACGAGAGTTTTCCTTGCAGTGGGGGCAGTTGAGGTGTTGGAATTCGACAGGGCGCGGAAAGCTCCACGCCGAGACCTAACGGCGTTGAGCCTTCGGGTGAAATATCTTCGGATCTCCTGATTGGCCCGGACGGACAAGATTGACTTTTACCGCGTTTGAGTGACAAGTACTCAGAGGACTCAGTCGGTCCTAATACAAAACCGGTTGAGTACTTTGAGTAGTCAGTATTGCGAGGGGTGTTTTACACACGCAGATTAGTGGCGAGCACACTATTAGTACTTAGCCCGAGTCGTCGGTCGCGTGATTAGCCGAAGGCTCTGTTCACACTTGATATTTGTATAGGGATCTAGGATTTAATACATATGGGGCTACAGAACCCCTAATTATTAAATCAGACCAGAATTTTTCCCCAAGGCAAAAGGGTCAAGTCCGTCCACGGTAAGCCTAGCTAGCTTAGCTCTGAGGCCTGGATACCGTCGGCCTCGGTGGGTTAATGGCTGCCGGTGAACCCAGAGTACATTGATAGAGGGTTCATCCTGGTAAGGCCAAGAGAGAGAAGTGGCCGTATGTTGAGGCAGAGAGAAGCCTCTGAGTGTGGCTGCTGGGCAGGCAGAGCCCCCCAGCGTACCTGGATTTCGCCGAGGGTTTCTTTCGGCTTCCCTGTACAAGGTCTTAACTGACCCGGTACCCTTCCTAACTGAGGGCCCACAGTGGGATAGCGTAAAAACGCGAACCTAAGTGCATCCGAATCTGCGCTCGTGGTTCGAGGTGCACAGTTGAGGGTACACCTACCTAACCGACAGTGCACAGAGGCATCGTCCAGCCCGGTGTAAGGGATCGGATCTGGTCTTCAGATTTTATCCCAACAAAGCTCAACTGACCTTTCGGGGAAGGGAGAGTGTTGTTGGTAGGGCTCGTTCCTATACGAAACGGGGAACTTTCGTTGTGATCCTACACGACAGTTTGCCCATGTTCGGACACTTCGAAGGTAATATTCTCAGTGGGAGACCAGGAACAAAGGGGCGGTTGACGCAAGGCAACTTGAAATTTCGAAGAGCTGCCATGTCGCAGCCGCCCCGTCCCCAGATCCGGATGCTTCGAGTGGGGGGAAGTGGCTCAAGATGCCACAAGAGCGGGACGCTCGGGGACAAAGCCGGTTGAAGATCTGGGGTTCATGTTCCGACACGTATAAGGCTCACCAGGCACGGAGGTGTCCCACTCGAGAGAGGCCTATCTCGGGTTGGTGTTATAGGACCCTGTCCGGCGGCCGATTCCTTTGACGGTAGGTATCCATTGGAAGGGGCCACAGGCCCCCGGTGAATGTGTCCCGGGAAGCAGCCTGCCTTGACGTGTTCGAGATAACAGTTCAAGACACCCATGCTCCCAGCACCTCGAAGGTAACCCGCCATGCCCAAGAAGGTCATCCCCCAAGCACCCCAAGGCACCGCTCTGCTATCTGAGAAAATCCTAAGTTGCCCAACTGGAGCTACGCTCGAAAAGGTAGCTAGTCTTCCCGAAACCAAGTTCCAAGCTGACACCCAAGTGTTGCGACCCATGACCAGGCTGCGTACCAGCTGGTCATCCTGAAAGATCATTTTTGATACTCAAATAACCAAGACGTCAACCCAAGTGACGAACCGCATGATGGTCTGCCAGCGTAAATCTCGAAAGACATATGGGCACCCCGAACGAAGAGCAACCCAAGTACCCAGCGTACCTACGGAGTTTTCGGCCAATGCTTCAAGTCCCAGGAACGTGCCCAGCCAGGCATGCCGTTGACCAAGACGTCAGTCCAAGCGATGACTCGAGTTCACTATGGAATCCGAAGTCACCAAGTCTCGACCGTGCAAGCAGATCCCAAGATCCAGATGCTACCCCGCTCTTCAATGATGAGCGCGCGGCTGCCAAGCGTTCAACGTGGCGCTCAAGTATACAAGAGCCAAGTCACTCCGAAAAGGCGTATGTGTTTCAAGCAGACGAGACCGCCAAAGATCCAGATACCAAGCGATATTGAAGAAAAGAAAAGATTTGATTGCGAGCGAGAGAGATTACATTAAACAGAGTTTGTTTTTCGTTCTGAAGCACAAGTGTCTTCCCCTGGAGTCTGCCTTGTGCGCTCACGACGTGTATTCGCTGAGGCCCCGTGCTTGGAGGACTGCCTGAAGGTCCCAAAAGAAAATCGGCAAGGGAACCCCAGCATCTCGACAGACGTTCAAGGCCACTCGGACGCGTGAAAACGCTCACTGCATATCAACTCATGTCAGGTAACGGACTGACCTTTCGGGTTGGTCCTCCCGTTTCATTTTTTGGGGGCTGGTGGCCAACTCGAAAGAGGAAACCTCAGCATTTCATATTCCACTGCGGTTTTTCGGGAGGTAGCAGCAACCACCCCCGGAAATTTTGTCTGATTGCTTGAGATAGGATTGTACTTCCTTTCCTTGATTTTTCGAGGGTGGTGCGCGTTGGGCAACTCGAATTCCCCTGTATTCGCGATTGCAACCATATTGACAGGCTGCATATTGTGGATACAAACTCTGTATTGTTATTGGTTATCTGGAGGAAGGTTTTTCTTTGCTCATGATCTTGCCACCTTTTAGGATCTTCCAGCCAAGTTGCGCTTCGAATTTCACTGCATTTCCTGTATCTAATTAATTGCAACTTTTCGGTAAAAAAACGGTCTGCCGAAGATAAACGACACCAACAGGGACTGCGCAAGGTCACACGCCGACTCGAGTCACATTCTATAGTGGGTTTCAGGTTTACCAGGGCTAGTACAACTTGAAATACCACTTGCCCTGGGCGCTATACACCCTGGTGTGGTGTAGCAGACGGTCAAAAACTCGTTAGCTTCCCACTCAACACCCACAACACCTACGCTCGGCGAGCGTAGGTTTGTCGAGCAAATCCGAAGATCGCCCAGCCCGTTTACAGCGGTGTAGTGACGCCCTTCAGGTGCCTCCCAAGCCGTCTCCCAGGAGCCATGCCACGAGCAGACAGCACGCTCCCCTAAATTCGTCGACCTTATGTCGCTTGAGCGTGCCGAAAACCCGCGCTCGTACGCTCGACGAGCTCCTTGTCCCGAGGACAGACGTCCAGAACACCACCACACACGCTCTTGAACTTGCCACTTGGCCGAGGTCGCTTCCGTCACTCCGGGCAGTCGACCTCAGCGGTGGGCATAACCCAGTCCGCAGGGTCGGCTTACCTGAGGAGTCGCCGCGTGCCGCTTGTGTTGGACCCCAAATATTCCACTCTGTATTTCTTTCTTTAACTTCGCTAGGTCCAAAGCCCTTTCTTACAGGATCCTATACTAATATCAAATGAAACTGGGCGGTTACGGCCCCTCCAATACTAAAACTAAGTTCAATCGCGGACCGACGCTGTAAGCTCGTCGACCTCCCGTAAGATCGGCGACCCCTCAGATTCGGAAATATCCGAAACTCCTGGACATACTCGAAACTCCCGGGTCGGTGTCTTGGGTACACACTTGGTCCCGATTAGCTGGCACTACAGACCGGGCCAAAGTACGCGAACCTTGGCCTAAATCCGGAAAGCGCTATACCGCACTGGACGATAAAGGCATTCACCCGCCTTGCCTCATAGCGCCACGGAGTTGACGGCGAAGTGAACGGGCAGAACGGGCGGTTGGTAGGGCGAGCGGTGGTTGAATGGCAGGCGAGTGGCTGGATTCGGTGGGGAGCGGCTCGATTCGGGGAGCGAACGGACTTCACTTCTGAATTCGCGCAGTAGAGATGAGGCAGTCCCGAACCCGCGCAGTAGATCAGCGCTTCGAAATTTGCACACGAGCAGAACGACTGGACGGACGGAACGGATTGGACGGATATTGGACGGATAACTCGGCGCTGAGAAATGTTGAGGACGGAGCGGAGCGGATAAATCGGCGCTGAATAAGTACTGAACACGGACGGACGGACGGACGAGTGCAAAGCGGACAGTGATGGACTGACGGCTCGGCGGCTGACTGGTGACTCTGTAGGGTAGCGGCACAGGACTTCAACTGAAGTCCGAGTTTGCTGAACGGTTGCACGTGAAGGTGGGCGCCCGATGGGTAGAGGTCCGAGTGGCTAAGTGAGCGTCGGCGGTTATACCTACGAGGCAGTGGCACGGCAACGTAGACGGCAGGAGGTAACCAGACGTAACGTGCCTTGATTTGGACGGAACGAAACAGATCCTGTAGATTCGAAACGCATAATAAAATAGGTGTCGTGCAGTGCGGCAGACACCGGCGCGTGTGCAGACGTTCTGTACCCGACGGCCAGGCGGACCTTGGAATATTCCGCATCGGCTGTAAGCCACACCCGCTGTGCAGGGTTACAAGGCACATTACAGTATCTTTCCAAATTATGTGCAGCTGGTTGCGATGATGTGCCGGTGAGCTTCGGAATGGGATGATCGTCATAGTGAGTGGGAAGTTAGTCATTATTTGCACTACAACGGGGTAGCTTAAGTGGGCAATCTCAAGATGTCCTCGATTTCAAGAACGAAGACTGTAACGTCCTTCGCTTATGTATTCCATCGGCGGTGTCCGTGAAGGGTGAGGCATTCATTGCCGACGGATGCCAGTTGGGACGGGCGGCTATATTATTGGCTACGTCCTGGCCAAGATGTGCGTCGCTGGGGCTGGTCTGGCACGGGGGACGCACTGAGCTGACGTGAAGCTGATGGGAGGAGGAGACTGTTGAACAAGAAAGTTGTTGTTTAAAACTTAATATAATTTTCTCTTAATGCCTTCTAATTGACTGTAGTGCTCAGTCGTTGGCAAAAGGAGAAGTGAGCTCCGTTTGCCAATGCCATCATTGCACGAGTGAAGGGGCCAGCTCTGAGCTGGCCGCTGATTGGTAGTTGAAAGCCTGGACCTTTCACCGAGGGATAGGGTATACTTAATTTTACTATACTTATCCTAATTTGTGTATGCTAAGGCCCCATCGTATGCAGTGCTGGTATGGGGCTCACTCTAACACTCCCACTAGGTCTACACTGTCGCAAGGTCTTGAACTCCAATCTTAGTTCTCAAAATTGTAAACTGTTTAGTAGGTAACGCCTTAGTTAAAATGTCTGCTGCCATATTTGCAGTTGGACAATACTCAAAGGTTAAGCGTCCTTCTTCCACTAAATCTCTAGTAAACAAATACTTTATCTCAATGTGTTTGCTTACTATATGGTTTCCTGGGTTCTTTGTGATACTTATAGCTGATCTACTATCACACCATACTGGTAATTCTTGTTTGAATCCCATTTACGATAGCAAGTCCCATAACCATTCGCTCTCTTTAGCGCCATCACTCATTGCAATTAGTTCAGCTTCCGGAGTTGAAAGAGAAACACATCCTTGCTTGCTACTGCACCAATATATAGCTTGCTACTGCACCAATATATACTGCAGCCTGCCATCTGAATCATATAGCCCGTGATTGATTTGCGTTCTTTTAATTGACACGCGAAACTTGCGTGTATGTACACTTTATACGTTACTTCCTTTGATTTCCCATTAAGAAGTAGACCGTACGTCAACGTCCCTTTCAAGTATTTTAGTTCTCCTAGCTGCT
Organism: Phytophthora fragariaefolia; assembly: GCA_030267785.1. Lineage (NCBI taxonomy): Eukaryota > Oomycota > Peronosporomycetes > Peronosporales > Peronosporaceae > Phytophthora > Phytophthora fragariaefolia. The sequence goes on along the minus strand of BSXT01000965.1, from coordinate 4,355 downwards.
TCCCGATGTGTTTTATGATAGCATGATAAGTACTTACTTAGTTCTCTTACTGCGTTTGCTATATCAGGTCGGGTACCTCTCACTAAGTATTGTAGTGACCCTACTAATCCTCGATAATCAAAGTTCTGCGCAGCGATTTCTACGGCAGACATGTTAGTTTCAGGCTCAAGCTCACGGTCTGATAATTGAGGTGTACTTACAGCTGAGCTTTTCTCAAACTTGTATTTCTTAAGTAAATCCAATATGTATTGATGTTGTGATATCGACATTGTCTTATTCTCTCTGTTTCTGCGGACATCCATCTCTACGGTAGGATGTAATGGATGTCTCCTAAGTCCTTTCATCCTATATCGCATAGAAAGTTTTCTTTTAATGTTGTTGATTAGCTTTAGGATTTGTGACATAATTGTCAGATCATCAACATAAACCACTATGATAATCCATTCCACTCCCACTTTTTGTACGTAGATGCAATATTCTTTGGTGCAACGTGCAAAACCCATAGATGTGAAAAACTTATGGCGTACACCGTACCAGATCCTAGAAGCTTGTTCAAGTCCATAGATACATTTGAGTAACTTATATACATATCCTTCCTTTCCTTTAGCGTGATGTCCCGGAGGTTGCCGCATGTAAATGCGCTGACTACCTTCCACCGTGCCATTCAAGAATGCTGTATGAACATCCATCTGATGGATAAGACAGTCTAGAATGGTCCCAACCGCTAAGACCAGGCGGAGAGATTCGAAACGCGCGACGGGGGCATAGCCTTCGTCACAACCAACTCCGAATTCTTGATGATTGCCTTGCGCGACAAGTCGTGCCTTAAACCGTTCTACGAACCCATTGGCATGATATTTTACCACTAGGACCCAATGGCAGGGAAGTGCTTTGCGGCCAGGCGGTAGTGGAACTAATCGCCACGTACCACGTACCGTTGTCTATTAGAGACTAATACCCAAGATCTAATGCTTTGCGCCAATGCTTTCGATGAGGGCCACTTCACGCTTCTTTCAGGTTGCGAATGATTGGAATCTTATTATGGTTTGTTTCTTCTTGCCTTATTTTATCTAAGTGTGCTTGATAGCACTTGTAGTCGTTAAACCGCGCCGGACGTTTGGTTTCTCTGCGGGGTCTATTTGGCTTATTATCAGGTGCTCCCACTGTTTCGACTAACCCCCGATTCTCGTTACGGGTAGTGTTGGTAGGACTGGGATCACTTATAATATGTGGTATTGTATCTCTCACTGCTGAAGTAGAGTGCGGTGACTCTGTTTCTGCAGTCATTTCTTGCCCAAAAGCACATGACACAATCTCAACACTATGCTGTGTGCCAAACGTGACATGCCTCGAGTATATTCGTACCAAACCAGTACCACTTTGGCTGTTGCAAAGCTTTTAAAGGCTCGCCGCATCCACAGGGATCTCAACAGGCAATTCCTGTTTGGCAGGTTGCACCTTTTGCGCACGAGTATGATCCGTCTTCCGAATTTTCAAGGATTTTGGCTCGCTGTGGATATCCTTGCGGTCGACACCGAGTGCCATGTCGTACTTGCGCTTGGGGCAATCCTGCTTGAAGTGGGGTCCCACTCCACCCATCTCGTTGTACTTTCATTTGCAGTAAAAGCACGCAGCCTCATCGATGATGCCCAAGCGCTTCCCCCATTTTCTTGGTAGGATCCCTTTTTCCACCCGCACGAACCGAGGCAGCGTGGTTGACGGGCACAGATGAAGCAGCTTTACCCATAGACTGGATTTCTGCTCTGCTCTTGTTACCGAAAATGCTCTTTATCTTTTTCTCCAAGGTGAACTCTTCGGGGGTAAACGTGACGCTTGGGCCCCAAAGATGGCTCGGAATGAGTGCCAAAACCTTTCTAATCATCAGCTGGCTTGGCAATAGATGGACGTGCAGCGTCTTTTGTCCTTGTGGATTTAGACGATTTCGCACAGCGCGTAGGCGCTGTAACAGCTCACAGATAGAGCTAAAGTTCATAGCCAGAGTACGCTCAAACTCCGCTATTAGCTCCACCATCCCCATGGCATTGCTTTGACCGAAACCAGCTTCCAGCTGTCGCCAAAACTGTGGCACCGGCTGTGACGCAAGCGGTACCCATAGTTGCGTCACATAGCCATACGGGAGCGTCTGGTTAAACAGATCACGGAGATACAACTCCTGCTCCTGCAAAAAGGCTGTTTCCAGCAGGTGTTGATTGCGCTGCTGTTGTGTCGCATTATCACCAATTGTAATGGGGTCAGAATTGGCCAATGTCCTTTTCAAGGAAAAGGGATGTTCTCTGGTGTGAACCACACCGACCGGTGTGGCTCACAAGAACCTTTCAAGGAAAAGGGATGTTCTCTGGTGTGAACCACACCGACCGGTGTGGCTCACAAGAACTGAGTGTCACACACCACGACGGGTACTGTGTACCAGGGTCTCTTAGATATAATATTCCGCGTAGACCTCCCCCAAGTAATATGTCAAGTTAGGGGTCGGTCGTACCTCAGGGACGACAGTTCACGAGAGCCAACCGCTAAGGAAGATCGCCATTTAGACGGGGCTTTAGTATACAGATAGAAAGCAGTAGATAGATACTTGTGAGTGTTATTAATACAAGTCAGTTTAACTCTAACCTACAAGTGTGCAAGTCTATTTAATACTCGGTATTAAAGGAGACCGGTAAGGCAGGGCCTTTTGTACCAGAGACAACAGAGACGCCAGGCGTCTGTTGTGGTTAGTGTGTTACGCTTCCTCTTAGCTATTGTGCGTGTGACCCCCGTCACACCTGGTAGTACTTGTAGTCAATCCCGCGACCGACGCGGATCTCTACAATCAGGGTCTCTTTGAGTATGGAAGACTCAGGGAGTCGGTTGCCGACCAGGCATGACTTTCCTCATCTCACGAATGCCCAATGGGCGACGCTGGAGAAGATGGCCAGCCTCCTGGGCGAGGCAGCCTTCGCTGTTTTTCCCAACCTCTCGGCACAGCAGCAGAAGGCGCGCGTGGAACGCTTCGACAAGTACGAGTCGTCGCTGATTGCTCACGTGAGCACTGCTGCGCAGGAAGCCGCTCGTGCGGCGATGCGAGCTGAGGCACAGAGTGCGGCAGAGGCGTCCGCCACGAACACGGCCTCGTTCGCTGCACGCCCAACCACGACGAAGCCCGTCTAGATGTCGGTTCCGACGTTCGACGGCAAAGACTCAGATAGTATCGTGTTCTGGGTTCGCGAGATCGGGATCGCGCTAAGCGCTGGTCAGATCTACGACGCGCGGGCTCAGGTGACGTTCGCGCTGGCCAACCTTGGAGGGCGCCCACGCGCATGGCCCGTGGCCCGTGAAACAGCAACTCCGGGGTTGGTCGTTCATGGAACAGGAGCTACGCTCCACCTTCCTCTTTGCCAATGTGGCGTATCGTCACCGCTCTAATTTCTTGCGATGCAAGCAAGGAAAGCGGTCACTTCAAGACTACGTCATGGAGCTCCATAACCGCGAAGCTGCCATGACCGGCGCACCCCTCTCTGAGGACGTCAAGGTGAAGGTCTTCATGGGCTGTGTCCGCACGGGTCCGGTTTGGACGGAGCTCTTCCGGCGCCAGCCGAAAACCTTTAACGAGGCGGTCCACATCGCGATGCTGGAGGATCACTGTGTGCGCTCAGCGCAAGATCACACGCCTCATGTCGAAGCAAGCGAGGGTCCCACTCCGATGGAGGTCTCTCTTGCTGAATCAGCACGCCCTCAGCGGACTCAACGCGCGGGTTGTCGCTGTTTCGGTTGTAATCAACCTGGTCACTTCCGTCGGAACTGCCCCACTAACTCGTGGAAGGTGACACATGACAAGAAGCACTCGATGCGTCCGGTTCCCAACAGCCTCGAGGCGACGGAGTCGGAAAACGGCGGCTTCCAGTAGGACGGGACGCCCTGCTGAGAGACTTCGCTCCTCTTCGAGGAAGGTGCGTCCCTCATCAACCTCTTCAAAGGAGCAAGTCCCTGGGACGACACTTCTGTGTCTCTCCGTGGCCGCCGCGCGGGTTAACCTCGTGGTCATCACTGCCAGCGTGAAAGGGTGCCCGGAACCAATGACGGTCCTGATCGATTCAGGAGCGTCGTTCAACTTTGCGACGAAAGCCAATGTGGCTAGGAACAATGCATTGTATGCTAGTGCTTTAGAAGCCTCTAAGAGCAATACCAATATATCTGTTCGCTTAGCGACTGGCTCCATCGTGTCTACCCGCAAGGTTACCATACCCTTAAACGTGAAGTTTGACGACTTCAATTCGGTCGAACCGTTCATTGTCTTGGACATGGATGATCGATACGATCTTATCCTCGGCATGCCTTGGCTGGCTAAGCACGAGCCG
>BSXT01000964.1:0-15607 GCA_030267785.1 Phytophthora fragariaefolia | reverse complement strand
CTCCTTGACCAGCAACCGAACAGCCAGGATTGTACAGGGCACTGAATCTTCAGTGAGCAACCAAGACGGTATGCACCTCTGTAGGTTAGCAGCCACCGCACAGGTAGTGTGGGCGATGGGGAGTGTGGGCAGCATCGGCTACTCGGATAATGCGGACGATAGCCGCTGCACGGAGAATGCGGGCGATAGCCGCCGCACAGGTAGCGTGGGCAACAGCCGCCAAATGGAGAGGGTGGGCGGGCCGTATCCGCCGCACGGGGAGTACCGGGTTTTAAACACACCCGGGTTGCCTTGAGACCATGGTCAGTAGCCGCCAGCACAATGGACTACCATATCGGCCTTGAGCAGCATGACGACCACGTTGGCCTTCTCCGGTAGGACGGTCACGTCGGGTTTGGGCAGCACAACGACCACGTTTGCTTTGGACAACTGGCCGGACGTGTCGGGTTTGGGTAGCAGGACGGTAACTCTAGCGTTGAACAGCATGTCGGTTGTTTCGGGGTTGGGCAGCAGGCCACCACGGTCCGCGCTGACGGCAGGACGACCACGTTGACTTGAGTAGTAAGACGGCCGCGTCGGCCATGGATAGCTAACAGGAAGGCCGCGTAGGTCTTGGGCAGTTGGTGCTGAAGCCAGCAAAATTGAAAATGAGTGAGGATTGAAATGGCTCGCGGGATCTGGCGCGCAAGATCGAGTCCGTTCGGCGCCATGGAATTGGCGCCAAACAGCTTCTAGTAGTTCCGCCAATCCCACAACAGCTTCACTTCATTCCGCCAATCACGCCCAACTTCAACAGTATCCACCAATCCGATTGCATTGACGGCGCAGGTGGGATGAAAAGCTTGGCCAAGCTCGCAAACAGCTTGGACAAGACCGTTACCAAGAATTTGACAATGGCAAAGATGAATAACATGCTTACCCAATTTCACGATCGTTCTAGTGCAGCACATCTGATTTACCCATGCTTCAATGTGCAATCCGTTTACTCACTTCTTTTCACCGGCATGATCGTTCATGTATTTCAAATCTTCTGACCGGCATCATTGTGCCCAATGTCATTCCTCACCGGTCCTGGGCCCGCATAAAAGAGGTCATCTAAATGGTGTGCATGTAAACCGAACGACGCCACAATGTTTTGTGCACTGGTATCGTTCATGGAACAGCTATATGTTTGGCTAAATGGAATGGTGAACCGCAAGCAACCCCAACCGGATAACCCGTGGTCCGCTTGAGGATACGCTGGAATTTTCCGCTTGCGCTGAATCTCCGGAGAAGAAGATCGATAGCCATTACTCGCGGACAAGTGGGCGAAGTCCAGCAGCAGGGCCTGTTCGCTTGCCGACGCTGCAATGTCCTACAGCGCGGCAGCACAAACATCTCTACGTTGCTACAGGTGGGTCCAAACATTTCCCGATAACTCGCCCAATTACCGTTATTACAGACGTGACTGCATCATGGACGCCGGGAACCAGACTGAAGTGCCCTTGTGACATGAAGCGGCTTCACAAATTTTGTCCGCCCCTCTAACCCTGCCTGCGACCGGTCCAGAAAGGGACTTGACGGTAGAGATTGTCGAGCGTGTGACGAGCAAGGCCACAAGCACAGAAGGAAGCCAAGATGGTGTCCGGAAGGAGGAGGTTTGATGCCCTTCCGGACGATGGGTATACTGAATCCAAGATAAACTCCAGAAGTTGGAGCCCCGGACTCCGGACGAAGTCGTCCGGACACAGCAATCCGGACTCTCCTTCTGGAAGGGTGACCCGTCATCAAGTGATTGCTTACCTGATTTGTACCCAGAAGGTCCTTCCAGATTCCAAGTATAGTCAAGCCAACATGTTAACGACCGACCAAGACCACCAGCCGGGATTTGATGCGCACCGACTGCCCCACCTGCCGCCCGCCAGACGGACGCCATGATTACGCCACTTCCGACCATAGTGAAATCAAGATTAAAGAGGCTGCTTTCAGAGATGTTGTAGGTAGATCACCTAACAGACTAGATAATCAGAGAGGTCAATTTGCCAAGTGTCTTCGGGTTCCTAGGAATCAGGAGTACTGTCGAACAGTGAGAGGATCAAGCCTTGGCTGGAGGAACCAACCCTGCCGGCGGCCCTAAGCTGTGAGGCCTGCGTTTGGACACGTCGTGACCGCGACTACCGCAGTGGAACTCTCCAAAAGGCTAAGTCTAATTAGGCGGTGATCGAGCCGCGCGCGCTCCGAAGTGACCTGTCCTATTTCATATTCCAATTGTGGACACTCCTTCTGGAGGTCCCATTTCATATTAACTGCGTTTCTAGGAGGTTGTGTGTGGTCACCCCTGGATCCAATCGATTGACTACTGTGTGATAGGACTGTATACTGTTTTAGCTGAAGGTTGTTCTCCTTCTGGAGTTGAACTTTCCGAAAGTCTTCTGTTTGGAGTTAATTATCGCCTTGTGGGAGCTGGTGCGCGTGAGAAAAGGGTGCTTCTGGATTCGACCAGTGGTCCAGAAGAAACTCGTAGAACTGGTGTAAGGACCCCCCGCTCAAGGGTCCAAAAGAATAAGTAGCGGCTGTATATTTGCATATTAACTCTCTGTATATCATAGGCTGTGTTGGGAAGGTCTACTTGTGATCTCAACCCAGCCGTAGTGATCTACGTTTGAAGTAACGTAAGCGATCTACACCTCAAGATTTCTTTATATTAAAAACAACTCAACAGGTGAAGTCCTGTTCCACCGAAGGTAAACGACATCGAAAGGGATTCACAAGGTCACACGCCACCTCCGTTTGCGGCACCCAGTACTGCTTCCGGAGTCTTACCCCATTGGGAAATCCGGAAGGAGGTGTATTTCTCCGGAAGGGCAGCCCCGTGGCTACGTGCTATACACCTGGGCGAAAAAGGCGCTCACCTGCCTCGTCACAGCTGGTGCGCGTGCCCGGATTTGGTAGTCCAAAGGATTTCACCGAGTTGATTTGATTGAGATCTAGGGTGTTGACTGCTAACCGATCTTCTAACCGTCGGTGATGTCGCTGGAAGTGGAAGCAGGGAGAAGGAAGGGCGACGGCAGCTGGCGGAGTCTGAACCCAGCCGGCAGTCGCGCCGAGTCGCCAACTTGGGAGTCGAGCCGCACCGGTCTCTGGAAGAAGTTGAACGTGACGCCCGGAAGGCCAACGCGGAGCCGCACAAAGCTGCCAAGGAGGCGAAGGAAGTGTCGGCTCAAGAAGGAGTACCTTCTGGATCCGCTGTTCAAGACGCGCACCAAGTGTCCAAGAGCAGCGGCCAGGAGACGGATCCGGGTGGAGCCGGCGTTTCCATGTCGGCGGACTCGAAGCTGGGTCCGGACGACGAGGACAAGTCCGTGCCGGATGCGTCTGCCCAGGCGTCTGTGGGAGGCGCCGATGTGGTTGAGCCCCCGGTGGGAGGTAGCGTTTCGGACTCCCCCCCAACCGGAACATGAGGTCGAAGCGTCGGACGACGACGAGGTCGAGTATGTCGAGACGAAGAAGCCTCAGTTTGGTCTAGCTGACGACGTGGAAGTCGTGGAAGTTGGTTCGGACCCGGACGACGACGATGACGAAGTAGAACTGATGAAGGTCGAGCCGGCAGTCAGAAAGGAAGCCCACCTTTCGACAGTTCAAGAAGACCAAGTGCTTGAGGACATGAAACTGTCTTCGCTGAAGTCTTCTGGAACAGCCTCCATCCGGACGCCAGTCCAAGCTCGGTTCTCACCAGTCTTGTCAGTCGAAGTCCAAGTGAAAGCATTCGTGGCCGATCAAGTGTGCCGATGTGAGAGGAGCGTCTCCGAAAGTAGTTTCCCCCCAAACATCAAGTATGATTGGTCTCATGATCATTTGGATTCATCGTCATATCTGTCTGCGATCCTGACTACCTCGGAGTACCTGCGGAAGCAGACGCTTGGATCGCCGAGCTGGAGCTGACACGTCGGACGTTTGGATCCCCGAGCAACTGGACGGCTGTGGCAATTCCAGTCGCACTCTTCTCCACACGCGAGTGCGTCGCGGTGCTCCAGACGCAGCGGTTCTAGGCCGGCTTCGGATTCTTGAAGTTGGTCCCAGGGTGGTCCCGGACGCGAGCCAACAAGGCACATCCGGACTTGGTCCGGAATGTCGTCGAAGAGATGCTGATCCTCTTGACCATCGAGATGGTTGAGCTGAGGCAGCTACTCGTCCGAGCGGCCGAAATCCAAGTGTCAGCTCGAGCCGAACAGCCCCGTCCGGAAGGAGCCGTACTGGAACATGACGTGGAGATGTCTGACCGTGAGGTGGAGTTGTTGGGGCACGATTACGTTTGGATGCTCAAGGTGTCCAGACTCCAGAAGCCGAGAAGTCCGCGAGGACCATCGGTAGGGGAGACTGGACCCAAGCGCATTCAACGCGTATCTGCACTTGCCCCTCCGTCCTCAATCCCGACGCCTGAGTCCCCACAGTCCGTGTCGTCATCCGCTTTTCGGAGTCTGGAAGGCGCACGAATGGGAAGTATGTCGTCGGGTCCGGAATCTTCAGTCATATCGGAGTCCCAAGCCACGTCTAGCCTCTTCGGAACGACGGGTGGTTCGAATGAATCACTAGCAAGTGCGACGTCTGGATCTCGGACGTCGAGAGACAGCTCGTCTGGGTCATCCGGATTCAGTTGGGGTCGAGACACTGGCGGACACATGTCAGCAGTCCCGATGGCAATGACTGCACGGACGCTTGGTGGAGAGACCGCGGTCAGACCTGCAATCTCCATGTAAGTCACCCCGGAGACCCTTCCGTCGGACCCGGTGCAAGTGGATCAAGACGACGTCACCATGTCGGAGTCCAGTCGATCCCAAGCCCGGGGACGGAAGTCGAAGTCATCCAGACGTCGGACCAAGCGCGCAAATCCATCGCCATCCGGTAGCTCACGCAGCGAAGAGAGTCCCCGACGCCGCGGGTCCAATCGACGCTCCCCGTCCAAACGCTCTTACCGCTCGGGACGATCACTTGCCTCCGCAAGTTCGGGAAGCACGCGGGTCGCCTTGAATGCCATGTACCAAGTACAAGAGGCGGTCGCTCGGATGGAGACGCGTCAGGACTCCGCGCTCGAGAAGCTGAACACGAGGCTCGACTTGGAAGTTGCCCGGATGTTTGGACCTCGGGCCCAAGGAGCCTCGGAGAAGTTGGAAGACGTCCCAAGCCAGACCGACGATGCGCGAGTCCACCGCGAGGCGGAGACTCAGGAAGCAGCTCAGCTGGAGGCAGTGCGTCTGGAACGCGAGCGGTGACGACGCACTCCTGGCGCAATACCGCGCCCAGGCGGAGGCTCATCAGGCTGAGGAAGCCCGGCGGGTCACGGCCATGGTGGAGTCCATGCGGCAAGAGCTTGAGGACATGCGAGTGAGAGACAGCCAAGAATGCCCAAGCGTTCCTGAGGGAAGAATTGCGCAACATTCGGACGACATCAGCCCAGACGACCCCGCGACCAGTCACGTCCCAACCTGATTTGGCGACCGGTCGCCCGAACCTGTACCCAGAAGCCAGTGGCGTAATCAATGATGACGCAATCAAGGGGGAGATCAGGCGACCTTCCACGAACCTCAACGAACTTTTGGCGGCGCAGCTCCGAGCAACGCTCGATGTCGCCACGGCGCCGCGCCGACGCGCGTGAAGGCCGAGAGCGCCCCGGAAGTCCCCGCCCACAAGCGCCCTGATGTGCACTCCGAGCGGAAGGCAGCAACCGAGGGGGAGATACGGCGTGCAGCGCAGCCGGACGCAGCGAAGCGCGCAAGACCTGCGAATGCCAAGTCAGCGGAGCGAAAGGGGAGGGACGCCTTGTCCCAAAATAACAAGTTAAAGAAGACACCTAAGCACAGTGGCAGCTCGGATAACTCCGATTGCGACTCGAGCTCCGGAAGCAGCGACCAGGACTCTGACCGTTCCGACAGCAGTTCGTTTGAAGATGTCGTCCCGAATGTCCCGACAGTTGCAGGCCCAGGCGGAACGATGTTCACCTACCGACCGTACGACAACGCGAGCGCGCCAGAAGGCTTCGACGAGAAGGCGCCGCTTGCAGTCCCGACGAGGTGGTTGGAGAAATTCCAGAGCATCGCGGTGCAAGGCGGCTACGAGATGAAGCTGAAGCTATCTCGTCCGTAATTGGCGCGCCAACCCCCGCCCGAAAGTGAGGCGAGACTGGAAGAAGTTCCTGATGGAGTTCCGTGAGATGTATTGCAAAGCAAAGACCTCAGACTCCGAACGCTACTACACGATGTCGCAGAAGAAGTCCGAAAGCCCGTTGGAGTTCTATCACCGCCTGAATAAGGTGGCGGATAAAGCGGACATCGACTTCGACTCGTCGTCCAAGCAGCGGGAACGACATCTGAAGGTGTTCACGAAGAAGCTTTTGAACTCACGTCTCCGAACGACACTCCAAGGCCAACGCATCCGGAAGTTACGAGATCTGGAGTATGTGCTGAAGCAACATGAAGAGATGACACAGGGAGACGACTATGATGGTCCACCTCCTAAACGTGACTTCCGGGCGGACAACGTTTCGCATGCTCGTTTTCGGCCTAAGCGTGCCGGACGAGTCTACGTCATTCAAGATGAAGACAGTCCGGACGAAGACGAAGACGACCAGGAAGTACGTTTTCAGGATGTGGTGGAGGAAGATCCGAATGTGCCATCAGCCGTCAGCCCCGCCGCAGGGAGTGCCCAGCCTGGAAGTGATTCTGGAAAGGATGGGAGCCAAGCACAAGACATCTCAAGTGCCGTCTTCCGGATCATCGAGAACTCTGGATGTAAGGCCTCCTCCGAATGAAGCGTTTCGGCCAGCGCCCAGATCACCCCGTTTCGAAGGCCGGAATCGCACCAAGTTCTGTGAACGCTTTTGGACATTCTACCGAAGCTGCTGGTCCGACCTCAAGTGTGACCGCTGTGGCCGCAAGGGGCACCCTGCTCGGTTGTGCAGAGTGCGACTTTGCTCGTTCTGTAAGAAGTTTCATGAAGACCAATGTGGAAAATGGAAGAAGTTCCAAGCAGTGAAGACACTCGGTCGCCAAGGTACACTGGACCTGCCGTCCGCCATCCGAGAACAACTTCTGAATGGGGACGCCGATTCTGCAGTTAAACTAACAAGCCCGCTGGATGGGGATCCAGAACGCGTCGGGCTCAAGACGACCCCAGAATTATGTGTCTTAGTGTATGTTGGACCAGCGTTGAGACGCAAGAGTCAAGATAACCATCAATGCATGACTGTGATTTCAGAAAACGACGAGTACATTTCCGACCTACCACGACCTGACCAACTGCGTTTGGAGGACGGTTGTCCGGACAACAACGACCGGGACGACCCGCCAGAATTTCGATTAGGTCCAGGTCAACGGTATGGCTGGTGGGAAGAGCATAACTCTGATGAGACCAAGAAGGTAGCGTCGGTACATGGCGCTGTGAACAATTGTCGAAGGGACATCCGTTTGGATTCCGGGGCGTCTATTAGCACGATGAGTTTGAACCTTGCGCGTAGGCTGAAACTCCGTCTGAAGGTTTGCAAACAGCTCCGGGTGTCCGGACTCAGTGGAGTCCCGACAATTATCACTGCAACAACGGAAGTGAAGATAACTCTGGGCTCACGAGTGGTCTATATTATGGAATTATGGGCAGCGAACATTGGCGAAGGCGTGGATGTACTCCTGGGAATGAACTTCATATATTTCGCAGGCGCCAAGTTGTGTGCTCGAGAAGGACTGGTTAAGCTTCCGGACGAAGAGACGGTGTTGGTAGCGTGACGGACTGCGGACCACATGGGACGTGGTCTGGACCTAGCAGTCACTCCGAAAACGTGCCTTTATCTTGGCCCTGGAGAAGCAGCCGTCGTCCGGATAGTCTACGACCAAAGTAACCCACAACGCGTAGTTGTGTGGGATAGCCGGGGAGACCGCTGGGTGACGCAGATCCTCTATGCGGCGAAGTCCCGGCCGGTGGCCGTTAAAGTGGTCAACATTTTGGACATGACGGTCTGGATTGATCCCCGAACGGCCGTGGCTCGCATTGTGGAGTTTGGATTCTTCCCGACAGTCGGAAGATTTGTGCGGCCGGGGTTGCGTTGATACAAGGAGTGGCAGGTGTTGATCTATGAAAACACGAACTCTAGAGAAGTCCGGAAGCGCGAGGAACGGCTTGTCCAGTTGAGGCGAGAGTCCGAACCGCCCTGCGTCCGGACTCAAGAATGCCAATGACCCAAGTTGTTATTGGTGAGATCGCCTGCTGGCTCATCCCAAGTCCACATGGTACGATTGCAACCCAGACCGAATGTCAGGAAGGAGAGGCCCCCAGTAAAGACTGATGTCCAGCTTTCGGAGTCCGAAATTTCTACTCAGAAGGCACCGAGTCACGGGGAGCTGAGTTGATCGAGGGAACCGGAGGGTGTCACGAGGATTCCGGAAATTCTGAAGAGATTCTGGAAGACCGGTATCCAGTGGTAGTCCTAGACGAGGACTCAGATTCGGCCGATGAGGCGTTCTATGATGCGATCAGCTTTGACGGTGACGATGGGGACGAAGTTCTCAGGAAGTTGTGATGGCGGAATCATCGACTGGGACGTGCTCTGATCGGCCCTTACTTCTGGTCCAAAGGCTCGAGAAGGAGTATGAACAGTGCGTTCAGATGAGTGCGGAGGAGCTGAGTTTGGAACCAGCGGTTTATATCCACGAGGGGAGCGAATTGCTGGCGCAACTTCGATATGAGCTAGCTATGCTTCCGGAACTCCGGGAACTGAGTCTGGAGGGCGATATCAGTAAAGCGGACGTTGGAGAACCCGGACGGACTACTCCGGCTGAGGAAGAAAAACTCCGAACGCGCCTAAGGCATCATCACCGGATTTTTCTGGGGGGCGGGAACGCTGCTCCAGCACCTGCACGAAGAGTGTGGTGCGACCTGGATGTTAGAGATGCCAAGCCTGTAGCTCAACGTCCGCGCTCTATTGCCCCACATCTGGCGATCAAAGTCTACGAGTTCCTGAAGAAACTTCTGGAGACCGGACTGATAGAGCATTACGGATCGCCCTGGGCTTCTCCGATTGTGATTATCCTCAAGAAGAATGGAGTGGACATACGGATGTGCATCGACTACCGCGTGGGGAAGGGCTTCATTCAATTGTCCAACTACCCCCTACCTCTGATTGACGACATGTTGATCGGCTTTGAGAGCACAATGTGATTTATGAGTTTGGATATAGCGAGCGGATTCTGGGCCATCCGGATGACGGAACGCGCGAAATTGATTTTGGCTTTCGTTTGTCCGTTCGGGCATTTTCAGTGGGTACGCATGCGTTTTGGACTCAAGAACGCCCCTTTGGTGTACCAGGCAGTAATTAATAACTGCCTGTGGGTTTTCGTCAGGCTGTCTCCGGAAGAAGAAGAAGCCGAGGTCGATCAGGACGTCTTGGAGTTTCTGGGGTTGGATCCTTCCAAAAGAGAAGATTCCGGAAGCCAAGTCTTTACCCTGACTGATACTGTGACGGTTTTCCAGAGGAATATCCCGGCTCCGGCAAGTTTGGGTCCGGTCTTGGGACGGAGTTCGTATATCGACGACATCGCTCACGGTGCCCCTACCTAGAGTCAGCTATGTGATGACTTGGATGCTCTCCTATTCCGCTTGCGCTATTGGAATATCTCAGGGAGCTGCCGAAAAGTGAGTTTGGAAAGTTGTCTATTCCGTACCTGTCCCACGAGATCAGTGCGGAAGGAATATGGGCAGTCCCGAAGATTGCCAATGGGGTTCAGGATCTGCCGTTTCCGAAGCCTCTGAAAGGAGTGCAGTCATTCCTGGGAAGTTTAACTACTATCACAAGTTCATCGAAGACTTCCCAGTGGTGGCTGCCGTCTTATATTAGCTTTCGGACGACCAAGTGCGCTCCGAACGAGACCTCTCCAGGGCCAAGGCCGCGTTCGACATACTCAAGAAGAACTCGACGACGTTATTTCGTCATCCCGACCCGTCGAAGCCATTCGTGATGATCCCACACGCGAACCGGTGGGCCGCTTGCGCGTTGAGATTCACGGGACGCGTTCTGAACGACGCCGAGCTCCGGTTTCATGTTGCCAAGAAGGAGGTGAGTGCGGTGTGGAAAGTGCTACAAGTCTTCCGGACACTTCTTGAGGGTTGTCGTCTGAGAGTTTACACAAGGTATTCTGTGTTCAAGTGGATACTCCAGTCGAAGACGGCCGACGGATGATGCGTCCCATGGGGGGCTATCCTCTCACATTGGAATATTACAGTCCGGAAGGTCCTACGTGACGAGGACGGGCTGGTGGCCATCACGGGAGCGGGAATTACGCCTCGAGAGCATCTGGACGAAGTCGCAGAATCATTAATATCTAGTAAGGGGCGCGTCCGGAAGCCGCCAGTGCTCAGTGTGGAGATGCTCGACGACACCTATCAAGGAATCGTCTTGAGTTTTGACGGAGCCGCCAAGACGTTGATTAGACGCGGAAGTTGTGGATGCATTCTATGGCAACTCCCTGGCTGGAAGGTGCTCGAGGCTCGCGGTTTCATTCTGGACGATGTGTCAGTGAACGACGCAGAGTATAACGGCCTTCTGAAAGGAGTCCAGATGGCGCTAGATCGGCAGGTGGAGAACCTGGTTGTTGTGGGAGATTCACGAATCTTCATACAACAGGTACATGGCCTTATCAACTGCCATCAGCCCAACCTCCAGAAGCACTTGGCCGAATGCGAAGTCCAGAAGGAAAAGGTCCGGAAGTTGCACTTGGTGCATGTCAAACGGGAGTACAACCAGGCCGCCTATTTCCTGGCGTCGAAAACGCTAACACTTGGCAAGTCCTGGATCGTCCAAGATCCCGAAGGATTTCTCCATCTGGAACGCTTGTCGAAGATAGCTGATAAGCTGATGAAACCGAAAATAGTCCTTCTGAATGGAGAGCTCCGTCAAGATTCGGAAAGCCAAGGTCTGCCGAAAGGGAACGTGGGAGATGTTGCTGATTCCCAATCGGCACCCCTTCCACAAGCCACTCGTGTCTTCGCGGTGCTAACAAGGTCAAAGACCAAGGCTAGAACACACCCGAGTCAGGAAGTTATTGAGGATGCCCCTCCAGACGAAGAAGAACCAAGGAAACCGATGACCTCTTTGGAGTACCAAGCCGAACGATGGAGACGCATTCGGGTCCATCAAGAACAAGACACGTACCTGTCGGAAAACAAGTCATTCCTGAAAGGAGACATCGGGAGATTTCCCCCGAGAAGACTCCGAAAGATTTCCAAGGTAGCCGACCTGTTCGCACTCGACGTGCGTGATGTTCTCTATCGCCTCGCTCGTTCGACCCGAGGACGTCCCTGAGATTTCGTGGACGAGCCCAGGCTGGTGATTCCGGACGCCTTACGTTCCGATACGCTACCTTATGCTCACGAAGACTTCCAGGGTGGACATCAAGGCATCACCCGGACGTACGAGAAACTCCGTTCGGAGTTTTATTGGCCCAGGATGTATGCCAATGTCGAGCACTATGTGAAGGAATGTGTGGATTGTGCTAGTGGCAAGGACGTCCTCCAAACGCAGGGCCCAGGAAACATTGAGCCTAGACGTCCTTCCGAAGTGGTGTCCATGAATTTTGTCACCCATATGCCAGAGTCCGAACGAGGGAACACATTTATATTGCTGTTCCAGGATGCGTTCTCCGGATTCGTGATGTGCAAGCCAATGAGGTCAACTACAGCGCAGGATGTAGCCGATGTTTACGAAGAATGCGTCTTCCGGAGATTCGGGGCGAGTTCCATGGCCAGGCACGATCAAGACCCCAGTTCATGAGCGAAGTATTCACTCGATTCCGAGAACTTTTGGGGAGCAAGCAACGGGCTACACTCGCCTACCGCCCGCAAGCCAACGGCCAGCAAGAGCGCTCCGTCCAGACGGTCGTCCGGAGTATTCGGGCCTATATCGTCGAAGCCGACCAGAGTGATTGAGATGACCATGCGGAGAGGCTCATGTTCGCGTTGAACACATCATTTGATGCCACCCGTCTGGACACCCCGTTTTACTTGGTTCACGGCTGGGATGCTCAAGGAACGCTTTCCGCCATGTTGGGACCAAAGCCCTCTAGTATTCCAGAACGAACGGTCTTCGAGTGGCGCCGAAAGATGCAACGGCAATACGGCTATGCGATTGCCTGTGCAGAGGATCTCCAAAAGAAGGCCAAGCGTCAACGTTCGGAGATCCAGACGCAGAAGTGGAAAGAACTGTCCGAAAGGCTATAGTCTGGATTTGAGAAGGGAGATTCCGTATGGCTATATATCCCTAAAGTACAACCTGGTCTTAGTCGGAAGCTCGCTCACATGTGGCACGGCCCCTTCCGGATCGAAGAGATACACGATGACTTTCGGGTCAAGCTCAAGGTAACCGATTCCGGATACAGGGTCAACCCATGGGTCCACGTCAGCCGTCTCAAGCCTCGTGCCCGCTTCCCGAAGCGTCTTACCGTGGAGGTTGAAGTGGCAGAAGATGATGATTTTGATGCAGCCCTTCTTCCGGAAGACAGCTCGGTAACGGACTCCGAGCGTAACGAGTCCGAAGTGGAGAAGATTTTGGACCTCCGATGGTCCCAAAGTACTCGGACTTCCAGACGTGCTCTGGTCAATTGGAAGGGTTATGACGATCCAGAATGATTGCCGTTATCTCAACTAAGTTGTGGAGCACTTCTGTCCGAGTTCAACCAAGGGGCGCGTGCACGAGCCGTTTCCAGACGATGCAGGCTGGGGATGATCATCCCAGAGCTTAGCTAGCGTCCGGAAAACGACTGCCTGTGTGTCCGTCGCAGCGCTCATCCAGGATGTCGAGGTCGTGGCGGTTCGGGACGAACTCTAGGAAACCTTGCGTCTGGAACGGAGCGTGTGCAGTTGGGTCGCCGGGCTTCATCCGGACATCCATGACGTGATGCCGAGACCGGGAGACTCAATGACCCGGCACTCCTCAGCGTCCAGATGCTGGGGGCCCTTGACCGCAAGAACAGTGGCGGTGCTTGAGTTCTGGCGTCTGGAACCTCCGGACTTCGGCTTCGGCTTCTTTGACGATCCGGACCCCGATTTGGACTTGCCTGACGACCCGACCTTGACCTTCGTCTTGACTGGCGACTTAGTCTTGACCTTCTTGGGAGTGGACACTTCTGCGGACGGCTGACTCAGTCGGCAACGCTTGGTGGTGCGCTGCGCGATGTTCAGCACTCCATCGTCCGAAGCTTCGTCTGGAATCTCGTCTTCGTCGTCCACCCCGTCGTCTTGGTCTTGGTGAGGATTGTAGTTCTCGTCCTTTTCGGCCTTGTCCTCCGCTTCGTCTTCGGGCTCCAGAAGGTCAATTTTCCGTCGTCCAGAGAGGGGCCTGGGGTGACGCGCCACTCCGGAATGTGGGTCCCTGTCCGGCGGAGACCATCCAAAGCCACCGAAGCCACCGTGAAGTTTCGGCGGGGGGCGTACTTCGTCCACGGAGCGGGGTCCAAACAATGTCAATGCATCATGGACAGGAGCATGATGGTGAGGTCGTCCAGAGGGAAGCTTGCGTGGAGACACTTGTCTTCCCCGGCCAGCGCCAAAGCAGCCGGGTACTCCAGCCTGTCCTCCATCAGGGGCTTGACGTCCCGACGAAGGTCCTTCCAGACGACTGGATAATCCGCCAGACTTGCCCGAGCTTGAGTAGGAGAGAACGACAGGGGTACCCCTCCGGACGACAGCGTGACGTCGAACCGACCCATTCACTCGGAAGTTCTTGGACGCCATCCGGAGCCTGCTTCTTGTGGGATTTCGGGGATTAGGAGCCGGAAGCTCGCTTGCCCAACTGGGATGACTTGGACCTGAACTTGGTCGTGGATGCGCCCCGGGATAGATCCAGAAAGGAGCCTGAAGCCGGGGGGGTCACTTTCCTAGGTCTCTTCATCGTCTTCGTCCTGGGGCGGGTCCATCCGGACGAACGGCGGAGGTTGGAAGGCTAGATTGTCGTTGGCCATGACGGTGATGACCGTCTGCCATTCCGGAGGGACTTGCGTTCCGGGCTCCAAGTGGCCCAGAAGGTCCCGAAGCCGCGGCCAGTTCATCATCACGGTCGCGTGCTCTTGAAGGAAGTTCATAATGTTTGCCGTCCGGAGACGTGGATCTTGCGATCGAGATGCAGGTGCCTTCCGGGACGCCCGTGTCGTCTCCAGCTCCCGCTTGAGCGTCTGGACTTGGCTGCGGAGACTCGAGATGTCCATTTCGCGCTTCTCCACGAGCAGGACGAAGTCCGAACCGCATCTGTGCGACGGCAGCGTTCCTCTCCCTCTGGACTTCCGCTACCTTCTCGATCCAGTAGCTGGACTAGAACTGCTGGTCGCGCTTGAGCCGCAGCACTTCGTCTTGAAGCTCGATCACCGAAGCGGCGCCATCGTCTTTCGCCAGCTTGCGCTTGATCCGATGGTACTTAGCAGCCACCTTCCGGAGAAGCGACACCGTTCCAAACGTCCGGAGGACCAGTTGCTTGGAGTCGAACTGGGAGAGGCGAGCCTCGCGCTTCACCGCGAAATTCTTAAGCTGACTAGACAGTTCAGTCGCAGTCAGCGGGGTCTCACGGGGATCCAAGATGAAGTCTCCGATGATATCGTTATCAACGAAGAAATCGTACAGGACCGCCAACCCCGTGGCCCCCAAGCTCTCCATCTGCACGAGCGCCTCCAGACCACAAAAGCCATCCTGAAGGAAGGTCCTCCCATCGTTGTGGCTTTCCGTCGCCGGAACGCCAACAACTCGGATGGTGAGGTCCGAAGGCTCGCCAGGCGGGATTTCCACCACCGCCGACATTCCCGAGGAGGCCCTTACCCAGACGGGAGCAAACCCAGCGTTTGGAGAGCATTGGCTCGATCCACACTTATAGCTTGGGGTCCCGTCGTCTTGCCGACCTCCGTGTCCGGAGGAGGGTTGTCCGAAACGGGACCCGACGGCTTGGACGAAGGTGAGGGCGCACGATACTGGGCCTCGGAGTTCGGAGATACCTCCTTCGACCCAGGCGGCTGTCCCTCCACCTCCTCCTCCTCGCTCGCGTCACTGGAACTGCGACCATCGTTGCGGGCTGGCGGTACCGAGCTCACGCTAGGTGCAGCCGAGCCGCCCCCGGACGGGGTGCCGCTCGCAGCATTCACGGGGAAGCAGCAACCATCGTTCTGCGCGTTGCATGGGAAATCACGTTTTGACGGTTTTTCGGAGAAAGATGCTTCGGACACCCGTCCTGTGATTTTATTGGTGGATAAGAAATGGGCCGAGAAAGGGAGGCCACCTCCGCAAGTTGTGCTACAATGTCGTCATCCGGAGTGTTCCGGCGTTTGGACATCTTCGTTCGTCTAGCTACGGGTGGTCTCATCGCAACCTATCAGCTCGGATGTAACGGGGTTACACAAGTGTGGCATACACACCTTGGGTTAATGTACACCAAGTGTGTATGACACATATTAACAAGATCAGTACTTGGTATTAACCAAATATCAGCACTGGATCCAAAAAGATAACAAAGAAACAGTCGGTGGCTTGTGAGCCAGTCAGCATGCATTTTATTAGGAGTCACTATGCTAGATAGTGAGTTGCATATGTTTGCACCGTACGGCCTTGCCGTACT